>BJCO01738126.1:0-11169 GCA_018326465.1 Flaveria floridana
TGATGATGATGATGATGATGATGATGATGATGATGATGATGATGATGATGATGATGATGATGATGATGATGATTCTGGTGAAGAAGATGAAGGTGATGATAAAGGACTGAGTGGAAAGAATAAAGGCGATCATGATGATGAGAAGGTGATGCTGCTGCGTCAGCTTTTACCCAGGGTCAGGAGAGGCGCTCTAGGAGAACTCAAGATGAAGGAGCCTCGTCTTTAGCTCCTCCAGTTGAAGAATTGACGGATCAAGATAAAAGTAAAGATTAGATGTTTTGTATTTATAAACTTTTGTACTTGATTCGAATATTACATTAATGTAATTTATGGTTAGTTATGTTTATCTATATTTAAATGTCTTGATTAAATACTAATGATTGATGTGTTTAAATGTTTAAATCAAGCAGATCAAACATCTCAGCAATATGAATATGATATTACTCCCCTTCAGCAAATCAAGTCTCAATTCACAATGATTCTTGATTTGCAAGGGATTGTCAGAAGGTCGGTGAGCTACACTCCTGAAGAAGGAGAAATCATACACGACCGGACTGATGAACAACTTGCTGAGATGTTAAGACTGAATCCCGACGAGCTCGTCAAAGACGCTCCAAAGGTCGGTGTTATGAGTGATGATGAGCTGAACAATGTTGATGAAATAGAGATAGAGGATGTCACGTCTGAACACTATCCAGAGTACACTGACCGAGAGGGGTTGGGTGACACTCTCGGCAGTGCTACATTTGAAAAACTGGATGAGATGGAAAAGGAAACATAGAAGAATAAAAGCCAAGCCCAAGCCTCGGATGTTGAAGTTGATATAAAGAAGGCTGAATGGGCAGCTTGTTTTGCTGAGATACAAGCCCAACGCACAGCTTAAAAGCAAAATGCATACACCAAGCTCTATAATGTCAAGAAGCATCTAAAGGTGTCTGGCAAGATTATTGCATGGGCGTATTATGAGGATCTTAACGTCTATGCCGATATCCACATAATCTGAAGACTCTCCCTAGTTTTAAGCTCAACCACCTGGCACGCCTAAATCTGTTATATGCTGATCCTAGAAAAATGTCAGGTTGGTTTGAGGCAGCATTAAGGAAAGAATACCACACCAGGTGGGTAAACTTCAGACCTCAACAACCGATGAGGTATATTCGTAGGTCTGAAGTAAATCCCATTTCTTGAAAGCCTTAAGTGGTGCTGAAGTGGAGTCCTCCACGCACAATGTCCAAGATTCCCTTAAAGGAAATGCCACAAGACTTCACTCCACACTTCAAATGGTGGTATTGTGATTGAAAAACAAGCGAACCGGTCATAGTTCTAAATCGAGCAGGAAAAATGGAAACTATCTGGGTATTCGACCCTATGTGGCTAACAAACTTGTCTGCTGAAGATGTTTACACACTATACAAGTGGCCACTATTCTATGATGCGCAAGATATGGTACAAGCCCTCCAGTTCCACAATGTTATACGACTCTGTTTTGCATTTGAAATACATGTAGGAGTTACTAGAGAGGAGAAGTACAAGAGGTTTGAGGAGCTAATAAAGAATACCAGTCGTTAATGTAAACTCGGTCCAAGTTGGAGTTTGTTGATACATATGCACCTAGTTTAGGAGCTTAATGTAAATGTCTATCATATCTTACATATATGTAATGAATGAGTTGAATGAAATATAATATGTAATTGATGCTTATAATGTTTCATGTTTCATTGTTTATTGTGTAATAAAGTATATTGAACTAACTATATAGGATTGAGGTTATTATGCATAGTTCTTAGTCAATAATGATTGAGAAACTGTTCAAACTTAATTGTATGAAGTCTTTATGCGAATGGACCATGCCAATGGACCATACGCATGAATACTTCATGCTAGTGGACCAGTCGCACGACTGAACCAAGAGACTGGATCAGTCGTATGATTGAAACATAAGATTGACTCAGTCGCACGACTGAACTTTCAGTCGTGCGTATGACTCAATCGTATGATTCAGTCGCATGACAGAATCATGCTAATGGTTCAATCGCACGAATGAAAACTCCAAACCTATAAATACCACTTAACTCGTGGAAAAACAAGACTTTTTTACACATACTCATAACCTAGCCATCCAGAGCGTTCAGAAACCCTATTCCAAGTTCATAGTTCGCATCTGATCTTCATCCACTCATTCTTAACGTTTCTTTAATCATTAGATTGATCGGGATTGCGTTCTCACTGATTGGATCGCTAATCAAATAGGATTCCACACTATTTGATCTGGTTTCATACATTATCAGTTAGTACTCCGTACGTACATGGTCCTAACACGTATGTATATATATATATATACGTGTGTGTGTATATATATATATATATACACACGTATATAGGTATATACGTATATATATAGATATATGTATATATATACGTGTATATATACATGTATATAAGTGTATATACATACATACGTGTATACGTGAACACGTATATACGTGTATACGTATAGACGTCTATACATGTACACGTGTATACATATAGACGTGTACACGTGTACACGTGCATACGTATACACGTATATACGTATACACGTATACACGTCTATACGTGTACACGCATACACGTCTATACGTGTACACGCATACACGTCTATACGTGTACACGGATACACGTCTATACGTGTACACGCATACACGTCTATACGTGTACACGTATACACATATACACGTCTATACGTATATATATACGTATACATGCGTACACGAGTATACGTATATATACGTATATATATACGTATACACGTGTGTATACGTGTACACGTGCACGCGCGTAGACGCGCACGCGCGTAGACGCGCACGCGCGTAGACGCGCACGCGCGTAGACGCGCACGCGCGTCCACATGTCTACGTGTATACGTGTGTACAAGCGCGTACGTGTGTACACGTGTGTACACATGTGTACATGTGTGTACGTGTGTACACGTGTGTACACGTGTGTACACGTGTGTACACATATAAATATATATATATGTATATAGATACATACATATATATACATACATACATATATATACGCATATATATATATCTACGTATACATATATATATACGTATACGATATTTATCCAGGATTTCTCCAAGACAGCTTCTCCTGTGACTAAGTTGACCTGTAAGGACGTGAAGTATGAATGGGGCCCAGATCAGGAAAAAGCCTTTCTTGAACTGAAGATGAGGTTAACTCAAGCTCCTGTCTCGATGTTACCTGAAAGGAACGAGGACCTGGTGGTATACTCAGATGTCTCGTATGCAGGATTGGGTTACGTGTTAATGCAGCAGGGGAAGGTGATAGCCTATGTTTCTAGACAATTAAAGGTCCACGAAGCCAATTATCGTACCCATGATTTGGAGTTGGCTGCTGTGGTGTTCGCATTGAAGATTTGGAGGCATTACCTATATGGTGTGAAGTGCACCATGTTCACTGACCACAAAAGTTTGAAGTACTTCTTCAAACAAAAGGATCTGAACATGAGACAGAGGAGGTGGTTGGAACTGATTAAGGACTACGACTATGAAATTCATTACTATCTCGGTAAGGAGAATGTGGTCGGTGATGCCCTTAGCCGGAAGTGACGGCTCGAACCGATCCGGGTGAAGGCTTATCAGTTGAGCACGACGCCCGATGTTATAAGCAAGTGAGAGACTTCCAAGATGAAGCGTTGGAAGGTAATAGAGTCAACTCTGAAAGGATGAAAGGACAGGAATCAGAATTGGGAGAAAACACCCTTGGTGTTAGAACCCGATTCGGGCGGATGTGGATCCCTCTCTATAGGGATTTAAGGGAGAAGATCATGGACAAGACCTGATATTCCATCCACCCCGATGCCCCAAAGATGTATCAGGATTTGAAGAGAGATTACTGGTGGCTGGGAATGAAACGTGACGTGGCTAAGTATGTGAGCAAATGCGTGACTTGCTTACAAGTAAAGGTAGAGCATCAAAAGCCGTACGGAAAGATATAGCCTTTGGACATTCCTGAATGATAAAGGGAGCACATCACAATGGACTTAATCACTAAGTTACCTCGCACGGCGAGGGGGTGTGATGCAATCTAGGTGATCGTAGACCGTCTAACGAAGAGCGCTCATTTCCTGCCAATTCGTGAGACGTATTCCTCTGAACGGTTAGCAGAGTTATATGTCAAGGAAATCATGGCTTTTCATGGTGTACCAGTGTCTATTGTTTCTGATAGAGACATGCGGTTTATGTCTAAATTCTGGAAGAGATTTCATGATGCTTACCACCCCCAGATGGATGGTCAGTCAGAAAGAACAATTCAGACATTGGAGGACATGTTGCGAGCATGCGTAATCGACTTTCGAGGAAGTTAGGATGAACACTTACCGTTGGCAGAATTTTCATACAATAATAGCTACCATGCCAGCACTGGCATGGCACCTTATGAGATGTTGTACGGTAGGAAGTGCAGGACACCCGTGTGTTTGGGTGAGATCAGGCAAATGGAATTGGGAAGCCTTGAAGTAATTGAGGTTACGACTGAGAAGTTAGATGAGATTAAAGCATTCATGAAAGCAGAAAAGGATCGCCAAAAGTCTTATGTTGATAAGAGGCGCACGCCGATAGAGTTCGAGGTTGGTGATAAGGTTATGCTCAAGGTATCTCCCTGGAAGGGAATCATCAGATTTTAGAAACAGGGAAAGTTAAGCCAGAGGTACATAGGGCCATTCCGCATTATCGCAAGGGTGGGAGAGGTGGCCTACAGATTTGAGCTACCTGATGAGTTATGTGGAATCCATCCCACATTCCATGTATCTCATCTAAGGAAATGCTTGGTAGACAGACGTGGTTGTACCACTTGAAGACATTGAGGTGGACGAGCGCTTGAATTATGTAGAGCATCCGGTGGCCATCCTTGATCGGAAAGAGAATCACTTAAGTAATAAAGTGGTTCCGCTAGTACGAGTACAGTGGAGACACAGGAAGGGGTCGGAGTCTAGGTGGGAGGCCGAGGAAGAGATGAGACAGTATTATCCCAAGATATTTACTGGCTGACAGGTTTCGAGGACGAAACCTAAATAAGGGGAGGAGACTTGTAACGCCCCGAAATTTCTGAAACAAAATAATGGGCTGTGTAATGGTTAATTAATATAAATAAGGAGGAAAAGTGGGCTATGGACTAAATTAACCCTAATAGGCTAAGTTTTGATGGGTTTAAGGGTCTTTAATCAGCCCTTAAACATGCATGATCAGTCTCTATCCCCTCATTTCCAACGCTAGCCCCCAAGCTTCCAGAGAGAGAGAAAGTAAAGAGAGAAAGCGAAGAAAACTCAAGGATTTGGTGTGCTATTATGGAAGGGATTGAAGACCTGCAAGTTGTAGCTTCAAACCACTAGAAAGGAGCAACAAATCAAGGTAAGAATCTTCCTCTAAACCCCTCCATAGAACACATCCGGAATTCTAGGGTTTTGGGTTCAAAAGTTTCAAAGAATCACATAAAGGTCACATTTTTACGTATGAAAATGTGTGAAAAGGTTAGATATAGTTTCATGGATGATAACAAGGATTTAGACGTAAAATGTTCAGATTTTGGGTTAAAAACGGGCTGGTTCATCATTTTTATTCGTCCAGTGAAACTGTGGGCTCATCCAGCGAAACTGTGGGCTCATCCAGCGAAACTGTGGGCTCATCCAGCGAAACTGTGGGCTCATCCAGCGAAACTAAGAGAATTCGCAGCGAAACTACAGTTTCGCTGGTAATTTCCCTAGTGCCCAGGTGGACCAGTAGAACTTGCGAACCTAGGAAATTCTAATGAAAGTTTGGGCGCATCTTGCAGCGAAACCGCCTTGCAAAACTGTTGGGCGAAGCTGGCAGCGAAACTGTCAGCGAAACTATCAGCAAACCTACCAGCGAAACTATCAGCGAACCTACCAGCGAACCTACCAGCGAACCTGTCAGCAAAACTATCAGCAAACCTACCAGCGAAACTAGCAGTGAAAATACATAGAAATGACCTATTTGAGTGTTAACTTATGTGCAGGCTGTGTAGTACGAATCTAGCCTAGTAAACCTAGATGAGAAACTATTTACTTTGACCAGGTGAGTGTAGATCCCCCTATTTAAAAGTTTTTCAATGTTTTTGGGGCTATTAAGCATAGTAAACCTGAAGATCAAGTATAGGTTGGACTCACCTTAGATTAGCTTAGGTGTATATTTCTATGTAATAGGATTAATGTTAGTTTACTTTTGTAAATTCATTAGTTTGGTTTTTAATATTTTGTAGTCCAGCAAAACTGTGAGCGAAACTGTAGTTTCGCTCACAGTCAGCTGTTTAGTTTACCCGGCAAAACTGTTGTTTCTGCCGGGCGAAACTATAGTTTCGGCAGCACAGTTTCTCAGTTAGCGAAACTGTCTACGAAACTAAGACTGCTATAAATAGAAATGATCTTGTTCATTGTTGGGTATCCTTGCAAAAACCCTAATCGAGTATTTGTGTTGCAAGAATCATTTGTAAGCTGTTATTCACTGATATACATTGAGCTTATCTTCTTTTAATTGTATTGTTGCTTTATGGATTAATTTGAATACATTTTGGTCATTATTGTTCATCTAAATCATTGTGTGTGTTGTTATTTCTGGTATTGAACGATTCAAACCTTCATTTGTACTGATAATTGATTATATGGACCAACAAAATGGTATCAGAGCCTTAGTGCTCTTGATTGTTTGAAGTTTTTGGTTGTATTTGTTCAATACCACTATTTCTTTAATTCTAGATCAAATTTGAGTGTATTTGATATGGAAGTTGATTGAATTTTGCTTGCATTTAGTTGGGAAAGATTTGTGAATCATCAGATCTCAAATCTATTGAGATTTGGGTGATTTCAGGTTGTTTTCGGGGTTTAAAGGGCTTTCAGATTCTTCCAACGAAACTAGAGTTCTTTCTGCGAAACCGTCATTTTCTTCCAGCGAAACTACAATTGTTTCACACTTGTATTTGTTCATAGCTTTTCTGCAAAAGTAGAAATTCTGAACGAAAGTTCAATTGTGCTTGTGTCTCATTTCAAGCGAAATTCCTATCGAAAGTACCCTGAACAAAAGTTCAAGCTTGTTTCCTACGAAACTCTCAGCGAAACTAAGCATTTTATTGCTTCCAGCTAGCAAAATTGCTGCCGAAATTGCCAACGAATTTACCATTTCCTCAGCGAAACTAGTTTCTGCGAAATTATCTTTTTCTGCGAAATTATATTTTTCTGCGAAACTACCTTTCTCTTCAGTGAAATTAGCACGTCAAAGATGACTTCCCTCACTCTTGCTGATTTAAAGAGTGTTGCTCCTAATAGACCTCCAAGACTCATAAACGGCGACAACTTTGAAGACTGAATGAGATGTCTCAAAGCCTTTCTACTACACTGACCACAACCAATGGGAATCTATTATCACTGGTCCGCATAAGCCAACGGTTACTGTTGGTGGTACCGTACCTCAAAACATGGATCCTGCCACATTCACCGAGAAGGATCAGAAGCTGATTGATCGAGACAAGAAAGCTTTTGGAGAATTAACTCTGTGTCTTGCACCTGATATCTATAATCGATTTGCTAAACACAAGGATGCAAACTCTTTATATGATGCATTGTGTGAATTATATGATGGAAATGAAGATCCTAAGAAGGACAAGAAAGCCTAAGCTCATAAGGAGTTCAATTCATTTGTCGGACATAAAAATGAAGACCTCTCCGACATCACCAATTGATTTTTGTCAGTATAAAGTAATCTAAAGAAGTATGATGATCAGTTGGGTAATCACGAGCAGGTGAATAAGCTCCTAGACTCTATACCACCCCAATGGAGCTTACAAGTGAGAATGTTGAAGCAAGAGAGAAACTTTGCTGATTACAAGCTTATGGATGTAATCAACAAACTAAAATCCTTTGAAAAATTTAGATCTGAAGAGACAGGAATTTAACCAAATTATGATGTCTACATCCGGTTATACTCAGAATGCTGCATTACTGTCTTCCTCTACAAGCTCTCCAATGCATGCATCTCGTCAAGGCGGAGTAAACACCGGTAACTATTCTGGAGGTTGTGGTAGTACTGGCAGAGATCAAGCAAACTTGAAAGCAAATGTTCAAACTTCTGTTCCATTTGAGACAATGGCTCTTTTTGGTATGTTCTTTCAGATTTATGAAGCTTTTGTAGCTAGGGATTTGAAAGGAAATGGGATGACAATGGAGATTATGTATCAGGTGGATCCTGATGATCTTGAAGAGACTGACATACAATGGCAAATGGCAATGTTGACACTTAGAGCCCAAAGATTTATGGAGCGCACTGGAAGAAAGAATTTTAGAGGTCAAAGCTCTAACTCCAAACTTAGTTTTTATAAGTCTAAACTGAGGTGTTTCAATTGCAAACAGTTGGGACACTTCAAACACGAATGTCCACTGCCAATTGTCACTGACCCTGGTAATTCAGGAGTTCCAAAATTAGTTTCAAGTGGGGGTAAAGAGGAAGCAAGTCACAAGAAAGAGACCGCATTGATTTCTAACTTTGATTGGAGTGCTGAAGTTGAAGAGATGAGAGAAGAGGTTAATCAAGCACTGGTAGCTGAGATTTTGGAAGAGGTGATGAAGGTGAATCGTGAGGATGACTTTGATCCATTCAAGGAATTTATGGATGAAGTTGAAGTGTCTGAGGAGATGAAGGAGGTTGAGAAGGTGAAAGAAGGTGATATGGAAGAGATCAGGAAGGAAGGAAGTCAAACCACTGACATAGAAAAAGAAAAGGATGATGATGCTACCACTGTTAAGGAAAACAAGTTATGTACTCCAGTGTGTCAATGCGAGAAAGCTCTTGCAGCTGAAAAAGTGGTGATGGGACTTCCCTATGAGGTAATTCAAGATATGTATTCATCAGCTTGCAAAATCAGGTTATTTGGGGTCTATAAAGCTAATCATTTATTGATTGATAATGAAAAGGATTTGAAACAAATTAATGAGGAGCTTAAAATAAACGAGTCTAAATATTTTGTTAAATTAAACGAGACTATAAAAGGGATTGATCACTTGAAAAGAATAGTTTTGGAAAGAAATGTTGAGGTTAATAATTTGACTGAAAGGGTTGCTCTTGCTGAGTTTAAAACAAGCAACCTTCAGTCAAAGCTTGATAAATGGACTATATCGGGAATGAAACATGACGATTTATGTAAATCTCAACGGGGAGCTAGGATTAAAACAGGTTTGGGATATGAAAATGCTAAGGTCTATCCTCCTCCTAGTACTTACTGTTATTCACCTATGCCTGTTCCTCATCATTCTAATGATTTGATCCAAATAGATACTAACAGTATGTCTACAGGTTTAGAAGGTGTGAACCCTAAGCATGTTCGTGATGACTACGATTATGGACCGACTAGCGGGCTTGGATGCTCTAGCCTTAGTACACCTGAATCACAACATTCTGTTTTAGATCATAAATCTAGTTTAAATTATGTTTTTCTCTCTAGTTATTCTGTAAAAGACTCTATTTCTTCATGTTCTAGTGATGTTTTTGTTTCATCTTTAAATTCTATGGATTGTGATGTTGCTACAACTTATGATTGTGTTAATCTTGTGACCAATATCACTGTGAAGAGTAATGAGGAAATTAAAATTAATAGTTTTGAAAAAAATATTTTCACCCTATTCCATCCTTTACTCTAGCTAAAATTTCTATGTCAAATGAAAGGGTTATGTCTTCGCCTGTGGCAAGTACAAGTGGTACTTGTACCACATGTATTTCAGATGACATCTCATCTTCTTCTGTAGATAATCATTCTTTTTCAAATAAAAGCAGATCTATTGACATGTACAAGACATACAGTGATGTTGATTATAGGTTGTCTGAATGTGATAAGGAAATACGCATTGATAAAATCCCAACCTCATTACATAATAGACCTAGATTAAAACCACATCGTTTTCGATGTGATAATGATGATCATGTAGTCAAGCACTCTCCTCAGCTTCATCTTAGACATGTTAATAGAAATTTTTTTGGGAATAGGTTAACTCAATTAGTTAATAATTTCTCTTGTAAGAAATCTGTTTCTCCTAAACCAAAAGTTGTTCAAACTTGGGTTCCTGTTTCACCTGGTTAACCTTTTCCTTGATATTCTTATAGGATTCATCCACTAAAGTTGTAAATAGTGTATGACATGTCGATAGTGGATACTCCAGACATATGACGAGACTTAAAGATCTATTGACCAATTACAGAATAATCAATGGAGGTTACGTCGCATTTTCCGGAGACAAGAAAGGAGGGAAAATGATTGGTCAAGGAGAAGTTTCCAATGGCTCTCTTACCTTAGAGAAAGTCAACTACGTACCTGAGCTTGTATTCAATCTGTTGAGTGTCTCTCAGATTTGTGATAAAAGCATTCCGGTATTATTCAAGTCCACTGAATGTCTCTTTTTGAAATCTGAGATCGATATTCCATATATTATGGTACTAATGCGGGCTCCAAGGAAGCATGATAAATATCTTCTTGATATGAGTTGAAAGGATTCAACATCTACCGTTACCTGTCTTTTGTCCAAAGCTTCACCTCTGAGTCTTTCTTATGGCATCGAAGATTGGGCCATGTTAATTTTAAAAATATAAACAAATTAGTTAAAAACAATCTTGTTAGGGGATTACCTTTAAAAAACTTTTTGTGGTTGAAAGATGCATGGCGTGTGCAAAGGGAAAACAACATAAGAAACCACATAAACCGCAAATTAAAATAGCATATCCAATCCCCTTAAGTTGTTCTATACTAATGTGTTTGGCCCAATCAGTGTTAAATCAATTGCTAAGAAATCTTTCTATCTTGTGGTTATAGATGATTTTCCAGATACTCCCGGGTGAGATTTCTTGCTCACAAAAGAGAGACTGCTGCGGAGCTACAGAAGTTAATCCTTTTGATTGAAACGATAAGTAAGAGGAAGGTTATGGTGATCCAAAGTGACAAGGGTACTGAATTCAGATATCAGATCTTTGATTCATTATGTGCTGCCAAGGGAATTTTAAGCCAGTACAGTGCTGCAAGGACCCCTCAACAGAATGTTATGGCTGAACGAAAGAATCGCACCCTCATTGAAGCCGCTCGTACAATGCTAATAGAATCCTCCTTACCCAT
>BJCO01738128.1:0-13916 GCA_018326465.1 Flaveria floridana
ACGACTGAGCCATACTCATGGCTTAGTCGTACGAATGAAGACTGTAACCTATAAATACCACTTAATTCGTAAAAAATAGAGATTTCAAGAATTCACAACCCTAGCCGTCCCAGAATGTCCAAGTCATCCCTTCCAACTTCATAGAGCATTCCTGATCATTCCTAATCAATTCTTAACGTTTTCTAATCATTAGTTTTGATCAGATTAACGTTCTCCCTGATTAGATCACCAATCAAATAGGATTCCACCCTATTTGATCTGGTTTTTACGTAGAATCAGTTAGTACTTGGTACGTACTAGGTCCTAACAAGATACATGTCCCCTTTGATTTGCTTGATATTAAAAATGATGTGCAAATTCCCGGTCATGTGCATGGATGCCCCACTATCAATAATGAGGTGTTAATGATAGCGCTGTAGCGGACAACCCACACAAAAACAGAAATGATTACTTTAGGTGTGAGACCCAAGCCTTTACAGGGTTGGGTTTTCTAGAGGCATCACACATAACAAACTTTACCCATTGGCCTTTTAAAGTTGGAAAGACAACATGCTTCATATTATCCTCACTCTCAAACACACCTGATGATTTGGCTTTCCACAGACCAGGTTTGTGTATGGACTGTTTATGATACGCAGACGATTGGTTTATTATTTGAACCCATGTTTTGCTTTCATCAACTTGTTTTACCTCAGTCATCACAGCTTTGCCAGTGGCTTGTCTGTGCTACCTGTGGTGTTTTGAAGGGGTATTTGATCTTGATTTAGTAAACCTTGGTTTATTATCTTGAAAAAGTTCAACCTTTCATCTTGGTGTCCGATAGTAGGGACAATTTGGAGATATATGTCCTCGTTCTCCACATCTATAACAGAATCTCCATTCTACAGGACTGGGCGATTTTTTGTGTGGTGGGGAGTATCGTCTTGGATTGGTCTCATTTTTCTCAACCTTAGGTTTCTCACCTTCTTTGACAAACTTAATTTGTTTGACATTTTGATTACAATTGCCTTTCTTTTTGATGAGATTTTGATGATGAATAGTTTTAAACTAAATTGATTCTGAAATTTTAGGTTTTGAAATAGAAACTTTTGAACCCGACCCAAGAGTAGCATTGTCATCCTCTTCAACCCATTCTTCAATTTTAATTTTATCTTTTGTGCCAGATGTAGTTGCTTTCTGGTCAGTTACCAGTGGCACATGTCTAACTGTGGTATCCAAATCACTGACTAGAGGTGTTGTCACCACATGATCCTTTATTGGGTTAATATTTATGGGTCAATATTTTGTGTTTAAAAGGATCGCATGTGGTGGTGGCACAACCTGATAACCAATCCCTTCCCCCTATTTCTTTCTTTAACCAAATTCTTAACAATATGAGAGGAACAAGCAAGACTATGAAGTTTCTGATTTAAAGACTCAATTTCAACTTGAAGAATTGCCTTTTCTTTCTTCGTTTCCTCTATTGTTGTTAGATAGAATTTAATATCATTTGCTTGATTAAAGGCAACAACCTCAGTTTCCCTAAGTTGCTTTCCACAATTCAATATTTTCTTTAAAATTGCTCTCATTTTGTTTTAACACCCTTTTAGCTTTAATGCATAATTTTAAATCACTTACTAAACTCTCATTGTGATCTAACAGTCTAGCAAAATTTAAATCTATGCTTTCATGAAATTTATCACATTCTACACAGGCATGTTTATTAAAAAGTTCAGCTTTAGATTCTACCTGTGATTTGCTGGAGGTGTCAGCCATGAAAGCAACCTGAGTTTCCTTGTTAGTTTAAGATTCTATGCTTGCAGCAGCCAGTTCGTCTTAATTATGTGTTCAACTGCATCTATAGCTTCCTCGGTGTCTGAATTGGCATTATCAGCTAAGTTATCTCCTTCACTTGCTGAATCATCGTGAAGATCTTCCACCAACGTCACATTAGCTTCACCACCAGAGATAAACCAAAATGTCCAGTCCTGTCCTTCATATCCTTGAGCAACCATAGCTTTGGAATCTTGGCTGGAGTCACGTTCTTTTCTTTGTCCTGACGGTTGTTTGATGTGAAAGAGTTACCGTGTCCAGTCTTCTTTGGTTTCACGCACTCTCGTTTGAAGTGTCCCTTTTCATCGTAGTTAAAGCATGTGACTTTTGTTTTATCAAAACCAAAGGTTGTGTCTTTAGTAGCAATCAGGTTTTGATCAGTCTTTTTCACAAACTTCTTAGCTCTTCTAACTGCACTAGCCAGAGCCCACATTATGTTCATTATTTCCAATTTAGCCTCATCAACCTGTTCATAGTCTTCATTAGCAAGATGACAATTCCAATTTTTCCAGCAACTAAACCATCATAAGAGTGCACAACAGCAGCAAGAAGATCCATGTGTTCCTTGGCTACTACAACAGTAACATTTCCCAGATTCTCAGTCTTTAGCTTTGTTGTATTTGCTTCTAGGATATTGTACTGAGCACCCGATGATCCTGACATTTCACTTCCAGATGACCCACTCTGAGAATTTCCAGATGTATTGGATACGAACGATGTTTGAAGAGGTACTCCTGATGAAGTAGGTGTGGGAAGACGTTATACAGTGATGGATTCTATGTATATGACCCTTTGACTTGTATTTTAGCCTCAGTTCCTCCTCCCTTAGCTTCAAGATAAAATCATTGATGTCTAGAGTGGCTAAAGTATCATTCTGTCTCAGATTAGAAACAAAGGGATCCCATTTATCCGGTAATCCATCAGCAAAGCTTGCTACTTTATCTTCCATTGATGTAGTTACCCCATGTGTGTGTAACTCACTCATCAGATGATAAAATCTGTCTATAATGTCATCCAAGTATTCACTTCCAATGGATGAGAAGTTGTCAAATTCCTTCTTGAGGGTTTTGGCTTTCAGTGCCTTTAACATGGCATTACCATCATATCGCTTTTCCAAAGCTGACCACAACTTCTTGGACTTTTAATGTTCTGAAAATTGATGGAAAATATCTTTAGGAATCGAATGTGTTAGTAAGGCATAAGCTTTCTTCTCAGTATTGTGAGCAACCTTTTGCACTTCATTCATCCTACTCAAAGTCAACTTAACACCATTAGCTCCAACCGGTGTAGAGTAACCAGTTTCAATAGCAATCCACAAGTTCAGGTCTACACCATTAAGATAAATCTCAAACCGTTGTTTCCATTGTGAGTATTCATCCAAAGTCAACATTTTTGGAGGTTTGTTGTGATTTGCAATATTATTTTCTAGCAGTAAGAGGTTTTGGATTCTTGAGTCCTTTCCAGCAGTAAACGTGCTGTCCTGGTCATCTATGTTATCAAAACTTGAGGAAACCCAAAGTCAAATGTTCAAACTTGAAAACCTTATGTGACTGAGTCAATTGTGCGATTGAGAATGCGAATGAGTTCAATCGTACGAATGGAGAGTGTGAATGGATTCAATTGTACGATACAAGTCAATTGTTTGATTGAGGATGCGACTGAGTCAATCGTGCGATTGAGTCGTGCGATTGGGATTCAGTCATGCGATTGAGCCAATCGTGCGACTAAGACTGCTGAATTTGAAAAATTGAAGATTTTGAACACGTTTAAACTCAAAACGATTTTGCACAAACCCTAAACTGTTGTAAGTCGAAAAGTTTAAAACTTTTGAATCATGCACACGTCAAAAACTAGTTTTGTATCAAAAACAAAGAATTTTTGAATAAAAAATTTAACTTTAACCAAAATGCTGATCGAATCCATGAAGAATAAAGAGCCAAGGCTCTGATACCATTTGTTATGACCATGTATGTACGGAGTACTAACACATTCAACATGTAACCTAATCAAATAGTACGAAATCATATTTGATTGGCGATCCAATCAGTGAGAACGAAAAACCTGAATCAATCTAACAATAGAACAACGTTAAGAATGATTAGAAAACGATTCGGGACGAACTATGAACTTGGATGGACGAGATAGAAATCTCTGGACGACTAGGGTATGAAGGATTCGAAGTGTTTAGTTTTTCCACGAATTATGTGGTATTTATAGGTTTCAGTATACGGTCATAGGACTTAGCCATTAGCATGGTTCAGTCGTGCGACTGAGCCATACAATTTGTTCATGCGCACGATTGAACCATACACTTGGTCCAATCGTGCGATTGAGCCAGTCACATGACTCAGTCGTGCCACTGACCCAATCACCTGGTTCAGTCGTGCGACTGGTCCATAAGCATGGTCCATTAGCATGAATAACCATAAGACTAAGTCAAACACATTCCTGAATCATTATTAACTCAAAACTGTGACTGACTATTACAAACCCATATATAATATTCATTCAAGCATGTAATTATAAATGATATAAGAATAAAATACATTCAATAGCAAGTATACATTCAACCACATATCATATTACCAAAATATCCATGTATTAGACATATGTAAGATTGAAAGACATAAGCATTAAAGTACAATGAACTAGGGACATTATGTATCCACAACTTCATCATCAGCTCCTCAATCAAGTCATCAAAGTCAGTTTCAGCATTAGCTTCATCATCAATCACCTCATCAAAGTCAGCACCAACTGACACAGCAAGCCCATGGAAACAGCCAATCAACCTCAAATGCACTTGTCATCAGATAAGATAGAGTATGTGACTAGAGTCTGTATGCAGAGGAAGTCAAACCTCAATTACAAAATCATGCACTCATGGCTCACATCAATGGTAGTCCCATTACTATGCCATCTGAGGTAAAAGCGAATCTTTGTAGTGAAAAATGTGTCACTGAATTACGAGGGTACAGAGAACATAATCATAAATTGGCTGCTAAAATAAAAGAAGAAAGAGTAAAATCTGAAATGCTAAGACATGAAATGAAAAGCTTTGAAATCAAAATCAAGTCATTAATTTCACATAGTAGCTGAGAATGAGTGGTTAATTGAACTGTTAACCTAAACAAAAGCTGAGCAATCAACCACTGAAGTGAAACTTGAAAAGTTTCAGTTCTCTTCTGCTAAGCTACAAGAGTTGCTTGACTTACAAAAGGAGCCTAAAGATATGACTGGAATTAGATATAATTCTTGTCCACCACCATACAATGATAACTACACTATCATGCCTGAGGCTCTTACTTTGTCTAAACCAAATGAACCTAAATCTACTGAAACTAAAACACTAGTTTCACATACAACTAATCCTCAAAATAACCCAAATGTATACATTGAAACAAGTAAGGATAAATTCAGATTAGGTCACCGCATTAAGATAAAAGAATGCTCAGACAAACATGTCAGTGTAAAGAAACAAAAGATTCCAGTCAAGGCCATCATTCTTTTTGTGAAATTCATCCTAGAAAGACTCAAAGTAAAGAGAGATACTAAAGTGCCTTTGAAACATACTGCTGAAATCAACTCTGATTGTGAGGTTAAATCTCCAAACAATTCAAGCAAATCAGATAAGGTTTCAACTAAAACTAAAGGCAAAGCTTTAGCATCACCATCATTCAAAGCAAAATCCCTAAAAAATCAATCACTAAAAATAAAGATTGATCTGAGCTTTCTTCGTAAATCAAAACAAGGAATAGGTTTTGATATTTTCAACAAAAAGGATGTTGAACAATTTGATTTGGAGGTGAGAAGGACTCAAAAGAAGTAAAAAAACATCCTTCAAACAAGAGACATGGTTGAGTTGTGAAATAATCTACTGATAACAAAAGGGATGAACTCGCTTCTTTAATCAAAATAAAACAAGAGTCGAAGTCAAAATCAATCAAGCATCAAGAAGCTTCATCATCAAAAACAAAGATCAGACAGATGTACTGTGAAAACTATGACATGTCAAATCACAACACAGATGACTGTTTCTACAACCAATACTAGTCAATCTGTAACATGAACAATCATTCAAACAAGAATTGTTACTTCAACAAGTATTGTTTAGTGTGTGATATGACAAATCACAACACATCTGATTGCTTCTTTAACCAGAAAGGATTGAGAGTTCCTCAAACAAGCCCATTTCACCAATTTCAACTGTCAAAGTCAAATCTAGAAGTCTAGTCCAGAATAGACAATCAAGAATCCCATATTCTGAGGATGACTTCTATGACAATTGGTAGTCAAAGAGCATCAAACAAAAGCAATATAACAATATGAAACAATGACTTAATTTTTTTCCAAGATCAAAAACAAAAGTGATTTCTAAAAATAAAAAAAACATGCTCAATTTCTATTTAGAAATAAAGACCAAAGGTTTGATGACTCTACTGACATGTCAGTTGAAATTAAGAAAAAGAAAACAAGAAGAACCCCACACAAATCAATCAAAGCATCATCCTCTAAAGTTCAACCTAGAGGAAAATACCAAGAAGTTATAGTCCTGGATAGAAACGGGAAACCCAAGACCATCATGGCTTGGGTTCCATATTCTAATTAGTTTCCTTTGCTTGTAGGGTCATCCATACAGGTCCAATAGCATATGGGACGTGGACAGTGGATGCTCCCGACACATGACTGGAGATCGTTCCCTCCTTCATGACTTCAAGCACATTCAAGGAACGACTGTAACATTTTGTGGAGATTCAAAAGATGGCAGGATTACAGGTGAAGGATCTGTGACAAACGGATTGCTAAGCTTCGATAGAGTGAACTACAGCGAGCATCTGAATTTTAATCTTCTTAGCATGTCTTAGATCTGCGACAAAAAATATTCTAAACTCATTGCTACATTCTGAAACCAGGATTTCAAATTCCTGAAGAATAGGTTGTCTTGAATACCCCGAGGAACAATAATACCTATGTCCTAAACCTTAATTCTGCACATCTCAAAGAAGAAACCTGTCTTGTGTCTATGGCATCATTTGATGAGTCACAACTTTGGCATAGATTCTTGGGACATATAAATTTCAAAAACATGAATAGACTGGTCAAAGGAAACCATATAGTTGGTCTTTCTCAAAAAGAATTTCACATCATTGACTACTGTTCAGCATGTCTCAAAGGAAAACAACACAAGTCGTCTCATAAACCAAAGCTTGTACACACAAACATTACACCATTGAATTTACTTCACATAAATCTTTTTGGACCAACTCATGTTATGAGCATTGGAAAGAAATAATATTGTTTTGTGACCATTGATGATTACTCACGATTTGCATGGGTTTTCTTCTTACTTCATAAAAATGAAACATCACAAATAATAAAAGACTCTATCATTAAGATTGAAAACCAACATGATCATAAAGTAAAATCAATCAGAAATTATAATGGAACAGAATTCAAAAATGAAGATTTGAGTTCATTTTGTACAACCCAAGACATTGCGCATCAATTCAGTGTAGCTAGAACTCCTCAACAAAATAGGGTAGCTAAAAGGAGAAACATTGATTGAAGCAGCACGAACGATGCTAGTAAATGCTAAACTACCTATCACCTTTTGGGCTGAGGCAGTCAACACAGCTTGCTTTGTACAAAATCCAACTTTGATAGTCAAAGAAAGCAATAATACACCTTATGAACTTACTTTTCTAAGAAAACCATTCACTGGATTCTTTAAATCATTTGGTAGTCCTGTATCAATATTAAACACCCAAGATCATTTGGGAAAGTTTGCTCCAAAGTCTGACAAGGAATTCTTTGTAGGTTTTCCTCAGCTTCAAAGGCTTTCAAAGTGTTTAATCCTCGATTGAACATAATTGATGAATCAACCAATGTTGAATTCAAGGGACACTCCTTTCCCTAATCAACCAATGGTCCTAACAGGTTTTTTGATATTGACTCATTACTAGATCTTTTGATCAATGTCACTTGTCATATGCAGGCAACCTATAATCAGCTGAATCTTCCAAAACAGTAGCAAGGAGAGATGATTTTCCTATGATCCCTCCTAATTTTGCAAATCAACCAGATGAAGATGTTCCTTTACAAGCTGATCCTATGAAACAAGCTCCATAACATCAAAGTGTTTCAACTGAGGTTGGTCCTAGTTCTATGCTTACTCCTTCAGACGAACCATCAAATGAAATGTGGAATCCAGCACTAGCTACTGTTCCAGTTGAAACTAAGAGGAATGAAATGATGACAGTGCTCAAAGTGCCACAGATGCCCAAGTAGAAACCAATGAAGCCTTTGATTACCTTCATCACTCTCCCACATCACAACCTGAAGGTGCCTCTTACCATGATGATCTGAATATCTTCAACCTTGATGTATCAGTTGCTGGTGACTCCATTCTAACCACCAGGATACATAAGGATCATCCAGTGTCAAGCATCATTGGTGAACTAGATGAGAGGGTGACTAGAAGCAAGTCAAGTATTGCAAACATTTGTTTTTTTTCTTGCTTTCTACGTCAGACAGTACCCAAGAAAATAAAAGAGGCTCTTCAAGACAACAGTTGGATCGAGGCAATAGAGTTGCTCCAGTTCAAGAAACAAGAGGTATGGCAACTGGTAGATCTGCCTGAAGGTCAATACCCTATCAGTACTAGGTGGCTATATAGAAACAAGACTGATGATAGGGGCATTGTCATCAGAAACAAAGCAAGATTAGTGGCACAAGGCTACACATAAGAAGACGGTATAGACTATGATAAAGTGTTTGCTCCTGTAGCCTGATTAGAAGCTATCAGAATTTTCCTTGCGCACTCCGCATCCATGAAATTCATAGTGTATCGAATGGATGTGAGGTGTGCCTTTCTCTATGGCAAGATTGCTGAAGAAGTCTATATGAGTCAACCTCTAGGCTTTGAAGACCCTGATTTGCCTCATAGAGTATACAAGCTTGACAAAGCTTTGTATGGTCTTCATCAAACACCACAAAAGTGGTATGAGACTCTATCATCTTTTCTGCTCACAAATGGATATGAAAAAGGAAAGATTGATCAACCTCTCTTTAGAAAGAGAAGAGGAAAAGACATGTTGCTAGTCCAAATTTATATGGATGATATAATCTTTGGCTCAACAAACAAGCAACTCTACAAAGATTTTAAAGATCTCATGCATTCCAAGTTCCAAATGAGTTCAATGGGAGAACTCATTTTCTTTTTAGAGGTGCAAGTACAACAAACAACAGATGGAATCTTCATCAATCAATCAAAATATGTGGAAACCATGTTGAAGAAGTTTCATTTTTCAGATTGTCAGTCTATCAGAACACTTGTTGATACCAAGTTGCAGATAGGTCCAGATCTAGAAGAAAAATCAGTGGATCAGACTCATTACAGATCTATGATTGGATCACTGATGTATCTAACAGATAGTAGACCTAACAATATGTTTAGTGTATGTGTTTGTGGCAGGTATCAAGTAGACCCCAAAAAATCTCATGTGAATGCTGTCAAGAGGATATTTAGATATCTCAAGGGCAAGCCTGCACTTGGATTATGGTATCCAAAGGAAGAAGATTTCAATCTTTATGCATACACTAACAGTGACTATAGATGATGCAACTTCAATCGGAAGTCCACATCTGATGGTTGTCAATTTCTTGGTCCCAGACTGGTCTCCTAATAGTGCAAGAAGCAGACAAATGTGTCTATTTCAATAGCAGAAGCTAAGTACATTGCATCCCTAGCTTGTTGCTCTGGATTCAAAACCAGATGCTTGATTATGGTTTTAACTTCTTGCACACACCAATTCATATTGACAACACAACATCTATGTTTATAACTAATAATCCAGTTCAACACTCAAAAACTAAACATGTTGAAATTAGATATCACTTTTTGAGAGATTGTGCTAAAAATGGGTTAATCAAATTGATACAGGTTCACACTAATAATCAATTAGCTGATTTATTCACTAAGGCATTTGATCCTAACAGATCAAATTCTTAGTTCAATCAATTGGCATGATTAACCTTGAGTGAAAACCAAAATCAACAAAAACATTCAAAAATTCACAAAAATACAAAAAGAATTTATCTTATAGAAGTATATGTTTTATACTATGGGAAATGATATAATTACAGTCGTAAAATCATTTACTGTGCTTATTTATAAGTGTCAAATGATTGACATGACTTATCTGATATGCGGGTAGGCTTAACGTGGAAAAGAAAACACATGCAGTGATGAACTAAATCTTATATTCAACTGTAAAGCTTTCATCTCAAAGTGTGTGTAATTATTAGCTTATCCAAATGTGTGTGTGTAGCAACCTAAACACACAAGGTAATGATGACATATGAATCTCTTTTACTCACATCAGTTTTTCCTTTGTTTTGCTGAGCAAAGACCTGGAAAAACAAGCACATAGTGCTGATATCATGATCCATTAAGATTCCTAATGAGGAACACATCCAATTTGGATGAATCAATAGAATAAAATACATTCCAAGTGAATGCTACAAAAGAATCCTCAGAGATCACCTTCCAAAGTGAAGTTAAAAGAATCCCAATGTGGATCAAACATATAAAAGGATCAAAACAAAAGAATCCCAATGAGGATCAAGTAAAATGAGATTTCATATTTTAAGTGATCTGGTCAAGTAAGCTGTTAAAGTTCTACCATACATTGCATACAGATGGTTGATCTGACCATGCTTTTGAGTGTGAGGTACATGTTGAATACCCAACCAACTCAAAACATGATAAGATCACTAACATTAAGATATTGACCAAGTATGAGTTTAAGAGGATAAACATACCTTCAATCATTATGTTCATGATCATGTCTGTTTTACTAACAATTGCTTGCACTTATGAAAGGTAAGATTGATATGATCCCAAGAAAAAGGTATATCTCAACTTCATGTACAGATAAGGAAAAAAATCACAAAAATATTTTCTCTTCAAAATTTTAACAAATCTTTAAAGTTTCTATCTCTTATGGATATAAACTGGGGAGTAATTAAAATTTTTGATCATTTTGTACAGTTGTTTCCTTTCTTGAAAAATATAAAAATCAAAACAAGTATAAAAAATCAGAAACCTGACCGTGTTGGTGCAAAAGTTATACCATAGTATCTTAGTTTTTGCAGACATCTTGAAGCATAAAAGGCCAATGTCAGTCAACACTGGGAAACTGGTATCACATCTGATGAACAAGTCGATCCAAGCAAGTATTAACAACCCAAGCAGCAGTCAAAACGTCATAAAAAACAAATCAATTGACTCATCTTCATAATAGTCAAAAGCATAAGACACAGCTTCATAAAGATCAAGCATCAAAGTAAAAACAACCAAAACTATCCACAACAGAAACATTAAGATTTGACAAGATCAAAACTTAATGCAAGTAAGAACATTGGTTAATGCGGGTGATGGTAACCTAAGCACTTAACCAATGCGGGTAATAGTTTTGAGTCATAAAAACAGCAGTGAAAGTAATACAGATAAGTTAACCCTACCATATTAGTCTCACCACAAATATCCACAACCAAGTTTTCAAGTATGAAAACTAATGCGGGCAACTTTGTTCGTTCGCATTTGTTTTCCTCAGCCGCATTTCCCAAATAAGGCTGAGATCATTATTTAAACTTGGTTGTATATTTGTATCATCATATATTAGAAGTGTGCTCATATTCTTTTGTCATCATGTTTGAAGTTCAAGAAATATGGACAACTTTGTTGTTCATCTGCATTTGTTAAAGTAAATACAGAACAACACATGTTCTTCAGCATTTGCTACAGTGTACAAATGCCAAGCCTAAGTTAAACATCTACATTTGCTACAATGCAAAAACGTATGCTAACTTAAACCATCCATATTTGCTACGGTGCTCAAGTGTCTGGATACATGTTCTTCAGCATTTGCTACAATGTACTAATGCCAAGACTAAGTTAAACATCCGTATTTGCTACAGTGCAAAAACGTATGCTAACTTAAACCATCCGCATTTGCTACAGTGCTCAAGTGTCTGAACTTAAAACTTTCCAATTTGCTACAGTAAACAAATACTGTTAGATTTCACTCTTTCGCATTTGATACAGAAAACAAATGCTAAATGTTTTATGCTTTCGCATTTGCTAGAGTAGTCGACCGCATTTGTTTTTAACACTTGTATAATTTGAGAAGGACATTAAAAGGACTATTTAAACAGATCTTTACAATGCATTTAATACTTTTCAAATTTGAGTGACATTAAAGTGTGACGAGTAAAAACCTTACTACTGTTCTTCATCCATCATCAAAATCATCAATAACATTCTGATTCATGTGTTCTACAAACATCATATTGCCTCTATTTTGATTCTAACCCAATGTATTATTGAAACAAGGTGATTATCATCAAACTCTATGATGTACCCGTCGAGCACTTCTTGAACTCAGAACCCTAAAACAAGAAACAATCTCTAAAATCAACCACAAACCAAGGATTGGTAGACATTTTCGAGCTCAGTGACACAAATGATCATGAAAATTAACACAAACAAGTGATTTTCAAAACCCTAAATTGGTTGTATGAATAGGGGATTACCAAACTAAAAAATTGAAGACCTAGTATAGGTTAGACTCACCTTAGATAAGATTATGTTTATATTACTTTGTAATAGGCTTAATGTTAGTTTACTTTTGTATGTTGATTAGTTTATGTAATTTTGTAGTCCAACGAAACTATGAGCGAAACTGTAGTTTCGCTCATAGTCAACAACTTAGTTCACCCGGTGAAACTGTTGTTTCTGCCGGGCCAAACTATAGTTTCGGCCGCACAGTTTCGCTCACAGTTTCGTGAAACTGTCTGCGAAACTAGGACTGTTATATATAGATTTGATCTTGCTCGTTGTTGGGTATCCTTGAAAAAACCCTAATCATGTATTGTCTTGTAAGAGGCATTTGTAAGCTGTTATTCACTGAAATATATTGAGCTTTCATCTTTTGATTGTGTTGGATCATTATTTGCTTACATTTGAATACATTTTGCTTGTTTTTAGTCATCTCCATCTTTGTGTTTGTTATTGTTTCTGATATTGAACTATTCAAACCATTATTTGTACTGAAAATTGATTAAATGGACCAACAAAATGGTATCAGAGCCATAGTGTTCTTGATTGTTTGAGGTTTTTGGTTGTTTTTGTTCAATATCACTATTTCATCAATTCTGGATCAAATTTTAGTGTATTTGATATGGAATTTGATTGGATTTTGCTTGTTATTGGTTGGGAAAGCTCTGTGAATCATCAGATCTCAAATCCATTGAGATTTGGGTGATTTCAGATTGTTTTTAGAGTAAAAAGGTTTTTCAGATTCATCCACCAAAATTACTGATCATCCAGTGAAACTGTCACCTTTATTCAGCGAAACTACAAGTGTTTCACACTTTGGAGTTGTTTTCAGCATCTCTGCGCAAGTAGAAACCCTGAACGAATGTTCAACAGTCCTTGTGTTCATTCGCTAAGCGAAATTGCTGTCGAAAGTACCTTTGAATGAAAGTTCAATCTTGTTTAGTGCAAAATTGCCAGCGAAACTAAGTATTTTCAAGCTTCTGGTTAGCGAAATTGCTGCCGAAATTGCCAGCGAAATTACCATCTAGTCTGCGAAACTAGCTCTGTGAAACTGCAAATTTTCTGCGAAAGTGTCATTTTCTTCTGCTAAACTAGCATGTCAAAGATGACTACTCTCACTCTTGCAGATCTAGAAAGTGTAGCTCCTAACAGACCTCCGAGACTTATAAACGGTGACAATTTTGAGGATTGGAAGAGATGTCTCAAAGCCTTTTTCTTCTACACTGACCACAACCAATGGGAATCTATCATCACTGGTCCGCACATACCAATGGTCACTGTTGGTGGTACCGCGTCTCAAAACATGGACCCAGCCACGTTCAATGAGAAGGATTTGAAGCTAATTGATCGAGACCAGAAAGCTTTTGGAGCATCTCCTGATATCTACAATTGATTTGCTGAACATAAGAATGTAAAGTCTTTGTATGATGCTCTATGTGAATTCTATGATGGAAATGAAGATCTAAAGAAGGATAAGAAAGCC
>BJCO01738133.1:0-11282 GCA_018326465.1 Flaveria floridana
CATTTTACCCTTTAATAAAATATTTCATGGATCCACCGCCGCTACCACACAGCCCCATCTCTTGCAGCACCGCCACCACCACTACCACACACCTGCAACTCCAATAGTCACCACTACCACCACCACACACCCTCATCTTGGTGGCCACCACCACCACCACACACCCCCATCTCTAGTACCCAACACCACCACCACCCCCACCACAATAACCATTGTTTAACCATTATAGATCGAGAGGAAAGAAGAGAGACAACAACCACTAATTTAACCATTACAATCAGTGGCGGGGAAGAGGGGCGTCAACGATCTAGACAGGGACAGTGGTGGTAGCAAGGTTGGATGGCGGTGACGACAAGGCGGTGGCAATAAGGTGGGAGTCACTACCGGTCCCTTCTTGAATTTCGACCAAAACCACAGGTGGGATGGGTAAGAAATGATGTATCCATCAAATCTAAGATACAACTGCCTGGGAGAATGTTTAAACCCGTATAAGGACCTCTTGAGCAAGCAAAGCTTCTCAGTATTCCCAGTAATTTCATACCCAGGTGGCTGCTTCATCTAGTTGCTCAAGTTCCAAATCACAAGTAACAGTTGTAGCCAACAACACTCTAATTGAAATGTGTTTGACTACAGATAAGAATATCGCACTATAGTCAATTCCTTCTCTTTATATAAACCCTCTCGCAAGCAGTAACGCCTTATACTTAGGCCTTTCACCATCTAATCCGTTTTTAATCTTGAACAACCACTTGTAATCTACCAGCCTATGACCTGCTAGTCTATGTACAAGTGCGGGACCGATGAAGGGGGTCAATGCAATAGTTTTATAAGGTGGAGAGACTTAGAACACTTAACAGATCAAATAGGAAACCGGTTTATTGTTTCTTAGGAAACCGGTTTAAAGTGAAACAATAAACACAAGTAAAGAACAGAACAAGAACACAATAATATGGTTTTCAAGAATGATGTATATTGCTCTCAAGTTGTTACAAAGTGTTATAAAGCTTAAAATTAAATGACAAGTACTCGAGATACTTTATACTAAATCTTACAGCCGGCCATACTTTGAAGGCTAGCTGGAAACACTAATCTTGACAACAAGATCAATGTAGAGTCAAAAGACCAATTTCCTTTTGAGTAGTGAGCATGACATGTCATAGCTCACATCCTTATCTAATACAAAATGGATAAAAGTATAGTGATAGAAACTTACAGACTCAACATCTTAGTCTACATTTGATAAAAGCATGCACTTTTCACCAACTCATGCAAGTTGGTGAGTCTTAAGAAATGGCAACGGAAAAGTGTTTCAGCTTTTGTCAAAAGCGTGTCAGAGAAGACATGCCTTCTCTGTCTTTGAAAGAAGTCGGTCTTGGCTTCGGAAGACTTTATCTTTAAAGCTTTAAAAGACTTCATCTTTGGCTTCAGAAGATTTTATACTTAGTGAAATTATTTGAGTTATATCAAATCTTTTAAGGCAACTTTCCTTGTACTTCACATGCGCATGCTAAGACTTCTTTGGTTGCATCAGCCTTTAAGTTTATTCATTACAAATACCCTCTAGGCTGATGCTACTATAAGTCAAGTGTAACTTTTAATATTGATCTTCATTAGTTGACAGTCCTTATCAGAATCAAGACCATTCCCTTCATCATCAGTTGGTCAGGATTCTTCAGATTTTCAAAGTATCTTCTCATATCATAGAGATCATGTAGAGGGAGGTCAAGCATGTTTTTCCAGAAATATATTTTGTTGACCCCCTTGATCTTTAGTGACAAACCATCTGTCTGGGTTAGGAGCAAAGACCCAAGACAAGATAGGTCTCTCAGCAGCAAAAGGCTCTACTATGAGTGGAGTTGGTTGAGCGGCCTCTTCTTGATCACCCTCAGGGTATTCTAACCTATCCTGAGGTGCAGAAGTGGATGTCTTGGACTTCTTCTTCTTCATCTTCATCCTCTTCCTCTTCTTCTTCTTCTTCTTCTTGCTCTTCTTCTTATCCTTTTTATGGCTATCCTTTTCCTCTTTTTATACTTTAACTGAGAAGGTTGGTCTTGCGTACCATATGTTCCTTCTTTGTCCTTCTTAGTTGGGTCCTTATCCTTTAACTTGTTTAGAAAGAGAAGGATCAGGGCCCTACTGTTGATTAGAAGATGGAGCTGGCTTAGATATAGCATTAGGTCCAGGTTGTGTTGTCTCTTGTGGAGAATGCAAATCAACTAGCTCACCCTTCTTTATCTTCTACTTGGTGGAGAATGCAAGTCAACTAGTCTCCTTCCTGAGAACTGTAAGGTTTATATTAAAGGCTGATGCAATCAAATCAACCAAAGGGTTTCCTGCATGCATGCACTAAGTACTAAGTAGAACTGTTACGGAAGTTTTATACTTTGCATGAGAATTATGCTAAGTATAAAATCTTCCGAAGCCAAAAGTTTCGGCGGAAGCTTTATACTTTTCATGAGAATTATGTTGAGTATAAAAACTTCTGAAGCCAAAGTTACTGCGGAAGCTTTATACTCTACACAAGAATTATTCCAAGTATAAAATCTTCTGAAGCCAAAGACCAAATCTTCTAAAGCCAAAGATGAAGTCTTCCATATCTTCAAAGATAAGCCAAATAAAGTGAAGATTGATTTTTCCAAATACTTAGAAGAACATGATTTTCTCTGATGTACTTTTACATAAAGCTGACCAACTTTCCGCTGCAACTCTGATGACTCACCAACTTGCAAGAGTTGGTAAAAAGGTCTATGCTTTTGTAAACTATACATTGAGGTCTTGGGTCTGTAACTTTATACTTTATGTACTTTCATCCTTTTTGTAATATATTAGGATGTGAGCTATGGCATGTCATAGTCACTAGTCAAAAGGCAATCTGCCTTTTGACTCTACATTGTTTTTGTTGTCTTTCAATGTTCCAACTGGCTTTCCAAGTGTGGCCGGTTATAGGATGTAGTATAAAGTATCTCAGGGTCTTGTATTGTAAAACTTATGCATTGTAACTTTTGTAAGAGAACTTGAGATTAATATACAACATTCTTGAAAACCTTATATATATTGTTCTTGAGTTCTGTCTCATACTTGTGTTCTTTGCATCTTGCTCCCAAGCTCGGTTCCCTATTTGAACTGTTAAGTGCTCTAACACTCTCCTCATTATGAGACTGATTGTATTGACCATCCCTTACAGGGTCCTACAAGAACCCATATAGCTTCAAGAAACTCACCATCTTTAGTCTATCAGTAGACTTCTTCTAATTAGCTCTGATGATGGCTCTTGACTTTATAACCTCTTCACTCATTTTCCTCTTAGAAACTTTTTATTCTTTCAATACTTGTTGCTCAAACTGCTTGAGGTATTGAAACTCAACATATTCATAAGAAAGGGGAAGTAGGTCTACTACCTGATAGAGAGTTATGGCACTCAGGTAGTTGATCGTGTTTAGTCTGTCTTGTTTCTTATCTACCTGAGTTTGTTGTACAGTCTCTGCCTCAGGGCTTTCTTGAACTGGAGAGATTTGTATAATCTTTTTGTTTTCTTTCTTCTTTGATTTTGAGGAACAACTCTGCATCCTCAGCTTCCTTTCTCTCTTTTAACACTTCCATGTCAGCCAGTTTATTGAGTTCATCCAAGGGAAGAGAGATGATTTCATTTATGTTGTAGTTCCTAGACCCTAAGTAGTTCAATCTTTCTGCCCTCAACTCATCCTCCTAAGTGTTTAGCATGGGGGCAGCCTTGATTGCAGCTTCTATAAAGCCATGGGTCTTACTTTAACTCTCTCCCTTTGTCTTCCTCTTTCTCTCTTTTTTCTCCTCCTCCATCTCCTTAGAGGACATTATCCTCTTCTCTTTGTCAGTCACTAGCCTGTGTGACTCGGGATAGAGAGAGTTTTGGCCTTTATCACTTGGTGTAGAACTTAATCTCTGACCAAAGAGAGGTTGTGAGACACCTTCACCAACTGGTGACTCACTGAGGGTATTCAGGGTTGAAGAAGTTCATGTCTTAAGGTTCATAGGTTCAACTACTGAGCCTTCAACCAAGGTTTCCCCTTCAAAACTAAGCTTAGGGTCCACCTCAGTATCTAGTTGACCAACAGTCTTGCTTGCTAGCTTCTATCTATATAGGTAGATTCTCATTCTGAACTCTTCAATCACTGTTTACTAAATCCTCTCAGCTAACATATCAACTTTCCTTGTTTGACATGGGTTGGCAAGTGGTAGATGAACTAGAGGAAGGCTCTTATAGTATACCAGGGCTGAAAGAAAGACTTCTTGCTACCCCTAAAATCTAGAGAGCACCAGTGATCTTCTATCAGTATTATACCTCCATCCTACAATTGGGTTTTCAGCAGGGTAGGATGGGGTAGACATAGAGCTTGGTATGCCCTACTCAAATAGCCTTTTAATCAAGGCTTCCACATCAATGTGGGCCTAAGGAGGTTATTAAGTATGAACAACTGCAAGTGAGGATGGTGAGTCCTCTATGTCCACACTCTAGGCAGAACTCCCAAATTCTGTGATTGTAAGTAGCACTTTCTCCCCTTTTTTGATTACATCACCCTCTTGCACAGGGGAGCTAAGGGTTAGGTCTACCAAGTCCATAGGTTCTTATAGACTTGGTTGAGTTTGCTGATATGTCTCCCAGCTAACTTGCCCTTGAGATTGGCGATCTCAAGTTGTTTATTAATAACCTATCTTTGCAAGGCAGCCACCTAAGATTCTAGGTAAATAACCTTTGAAACTAAATAGGTGCAGGTTTGGACAATTTGTGCACCTTTAGTTACAGACTCCCTTTATCTTCATCAAAAGAATCATGGGAGATGAGAGAATAGCACTAAGGTCTTCTTCCTCATCACTAGCTTGTTGTTCTTGGCTGCTGGATTTCCCCTGCACCATGAAAGCTTTAACCGAAGTGTCAATGGGCTCGGTTGCCATGGTTGAGGTCTTAATGATGTAATCGCTTATAAAAGTGAGAGCCTCATCCATATGGAGTTCCTGAACATGTTTAGGAGAGTCCACCTTAGTTGGGGTAGGATGATATGGGCTAGATATGAGTGATTTAGGAGCACTCATCTCTCCTTGAGTAGGGGAGGTGAAAAAAAATTCATGGTAATCACTAAAGCCCATGTCCTCATCATCATAAAATTGTAGGTTAGGGATAGGTTGGTTAAGATCTAAAGGCTACGGATGGTCGCTTTCCCCTGATGGTTGATCATTTGAGTTTTGAGACTCATATTGATCGCTTAAGGCTTGGGTAATAAGCTCATCAGGTTATCTCACTGGATCCCAGTCCCTGCCTATTTTGATAACAAATATTTGCATACATGGATGAAGATATGATATTTTTGAAGGTCTATTCTTCAATAAAACATTTTTCTGTCCCGACTTTGCTGATCATAAGCTCAGCCTAGCATTCAGTTAACTTGTTAATAAGATCTTTAATTGAGTTCTTTAATCTGTGTGCTCATGCTTAAAAGTTGAAATTGTTTTTCTAAATCTTCTAATTTAAGTTTATAGTTATTTTCAGCTCTTTTAAAATCAGCTTTTAAAATATTCAAGGACTCAAGGTTAAATCTCATTTCCAAGTTATAGGACCTATACATATTTACTTTAGCAATGCACTCTTGTGTACAAAGATGTTGTAATATATTGTTTTATCATGGTTAGCCATCAAGGCATGATTAGGAGAGACATCTTCAACCTTGAAAATCCAATCAAAGCCTCATTCTTCCGTAACAACTTTATCTTGCTGCTCAAACTTCTCAGTCTTTGGAGTTCCTTTAGTGTCATTTGGCCTATGTTATGTATAGCCACCATTTGTTTTTAGTGCCTTACACTCTCTAGCAAAGTGGCCTATCTGGGTACAGTCATAACATTTGACTTTGCTTTTATCCAACCCAAACATTCCACTTAATACATTACTCGGAAACTTTCTCCCAATCCTCTTGTAGAACTTCTTGGCTCTGTGAGTGAGTAGAGCCATTTATTGAACTATCTCCATGTACTTCAGGTCATCTGGATGGATATAGCCAAAATCTTCAAGAGTGAAGAGAAAGTTTCCATAACTTTCATCAGAGGACCTAAAAGGCTTGTGATGAGCTTGTCTATTAGAACAGTCTTCCTTGGATGTAGCTCTCCCTCGGTGTCTTCGAGAAGGTGATGAAAGGGACCTTCTGTGAGTTGTCAGGGTAGCTTTCCCTTGAAGGTTGATCACTTGAGTTTTGAGACTCAAAGTGATGGCTTAAGGCTTGGGCAATGAGTTCATCAGAATTTCTCACTGTATCCTAATCCCTGCTTATTTTGATAATAAATCTTTACATGCATGGATGAGGATATGATTTTCTTGAAGATCTCTTCTTCAAGAACACGTATTTCTACTATGCGCTTGCTGATCACAAGCTCAGCTTAGTATTCAGTTAATATGGTATTAAGATCTTTGATTTGAGTCCTTTAATCTATATACTCATGCTTAAGAGTTGAAATTGTTTTCTCTAAATCTTCTATTTTAAGTTTATAGCTATTTTAAGCTCTCTTGAAATTAGCTTTTAAAATATTCAAGGACTCAAGTTCAGATCTCATTTTCAAGTTATAGGACCTATACATCTTTACTTTAGCAATGCACTCGGTGTACAAAGATGTTCTATTACCTTGTTTTCTCATGGTCAACCATCAAGGCATAATGAGGAGAGACATGTTTAACCAGGAAAATCCAATCAAAGCCTTATTCTTCCATAACAACTACAACTTGCCGCTCAGGCTTCTCAGTCCTTGGAGCTCCTTTAGTGTCACTTGGCCTGGGTGTATAGCCACCATTTGTTTTTGGTGTCTTACACTTTCTAGCAAAGTGGCCCATCAGGTTACAGTTGTAACACTTGACTTTGCTTTTATCCAACCTAAACTTTCCACTTGATACATTGTCGGGAAACTTTCTCCCAATCCTCTTATAGAACTTCTTAGCTCTGTGAATGAGTAGAGCCATTTGTTGAATTATCTTCATGTACTCCAGGTCATCTGGCTGGATATAGTCTAAATATTCAAGAGTGAAGAGAAAGTAGTTACAACTTTCATCAGAGGACCCAAACGCTTGTGATGAGCTTGTCTCTTGGAATGGGGTTCCTTGGATGTTGCTCTCCCTTTGTGTCTTCGGGAAGGTGATGAAAGGGCCCTTTTGTGAGTTGTCAGGGTAGCAGATAAGATGATGTTGTGGTTCTGTACAGTCTCTTTCAACCATATGAATGGCTGAACTCTATTGATTGCTAGAAGAGCTATTAGATGGATTCTACACATTCAACTCCATCTGGTAGCCACTAAGTATATCATACAACTCTGTGAGAGTAAGGGTGGAGAGGTTTTTAGTTCTCTTAATAGCCACACACTAGTGAGTCCATTGTCTGGGAAGAGAGAACATGAATTTTCTCATAATGTCTCTATTCTCAAGCTTAACTCCAACATCCATGAGAGTATCTACAATCTTAACATACCTAAAGTATTCTTGAGTGATAGTTTCACCTGATTTGAAGGTGAAGTTCTCAAAATGACTCTTCAAGAGGACTTTCTTGTTCTCTTTAGTTTCATCAGACCCCTCATACATAAGCTTCAGTGCATCCCAGAGCTGCTTAGCAGTTTTGCACTTCTTGGAGCCTCTATATAATAGAGTTTGGACGAGCAGTTTGACGGGAGGTCATGGCCTTCTAATCTACATCAATTTTCTTCCACCCTTCCTCTGAGTAGTCTGCCACTCCCTTTGGATCATACCACCACCGGTAGCAGCCTAAGTGGTGCTAGGAACATGAGTTCCTGAGACAACATATCCTCATATTCTTCTGTCTTAAGACTTGAAGAAACCTTCCATTCTTTGGAACCAAGTATCAAAGTCATCAGGAGTGATCAGTGAAGATTTGGTCATGGTACTGGTTTCCATATAAGCCTTGGTAAGAGCTGCTATTTAAGCTAGTAAGTTTTTTGTGAACCTGAAGGGATTAAAAGATGGTGAAATCTTACAATCAAGAGCCTAAAATGCTCTTATACTAGGTGTAGGAGCGGTGAAGGGGGTCAATGCAACATTTTTTAAAGGTTGGAAGGACTTAGAACACTTAACATATCAAATAGGGAACTAGTTTAAAGTGAAACAATGAACAAAGTAAAAAATAGAACTAGAACACAATAATATGGTTTTTAAGAATGATGTATATTGCTCTCAAGTTCTTACAAAGTCTTATAAAGCTTAAAATCAAATGACAAGTACTTTCAGATGCTTTATACTACATCCTACGACCGGCCATACTTTGAAGGCCAGCTGGAAACACTAATCTAGACAATAAGATCAATGTAGAGTCAAAAGGCAGATTGCCTTTTGACTAGTGACTATGACATGCCATAGCTCACATCCTTATCTAATACAAAAATGATAAAAGTACAAAGATAGAAAGTTACAGACTCGACACCTTAATCTACAGTTGACAAAAGCATGGACTTTTCACCAACTTATGCAGCTTTGTGAGTTTTCAGATATGGCAGCGGAAAGGCGTTTCAGCTTTTGTCAAAATCATGTCAGAGAGAAATGCCTTCTCTGTCTTCAAAAGAAATCAGTCTTGGCTTCGGAATACTTTGTCTTTGAAGCTTCAAACGACTTCATCTTTGGATTTAGAAGAGTTGGTGATACTTAGTAAATTCTCGGAGTTATATAAAATCTTTGAAGGCAACATTCCTTTTACTTCACATATGCATGCTGAGAGTTCTTTAGTTGCATCAACCTCTAAGTATATTCCTTACAACAAGTTCCCAAGTTTGGTTCTTATACAATAAGTCCATCTCATCTTGTATAGCAACTTTCCACTTATCATAATCAAAAGAAATAAGGGCTTCTTGATATGATAGTAGTTCATGTGAACTCTCCTGCTCTGCCACACTAAGTACAAAGGTAGACAAGTTATTTCTATACCTCACATGCATAACCACATGTCTTTTTAGTCTGTCTTTAGCTACGGATCACTCCATATCTGACTCCGGCATGTTATCCATGCACTTCACGTTTGAGAACTGCTTGAAATCTCTGATACTTCATCACAATCAATTATACCACATTCCTTGTTGGCCTACAGCTCCACCTCAATTTAAACCTCATGGTTGTCTTATTAGTTACCAACACTGCTTTTTACTATATCTTTGTACAATATATCCTCCTTGAAAACTACATTTTTACTTGTTAACTTTGGGACACTCATTGTCCAACCTCTAAAGCTTATGACCTTTAGTAGCTTCAGGATAACCAATCATAATGCAATTTTATGCCCCACCTTAAATTTACCATGATAAACATAGGGGTAAACTAAACACCCAAAACACTTTTAGATCATTATAATTAGGCCCATTCTTGATGATTTCTCCATTGGACAAATCATGTCAATGGCAGATGATGGTGTTCTATTTACCATATATGAAGTATTATTTAATGCTTTAGCCCAAAAACTCTTGGGTAGGCCAACACCAATCAACATGCACCTTACCTTTTCTATTAAGGTTCTACTCATCCTCTCAACCAGACCATTTTTTGCGATGTACTAGGGATGGTTTGATGCCTAGATATTCCATGAGCCTTACACAAATCATTGAATCCCTAATTACAAAACTCCAACCTATTATCTATTCTAAGCTTCTTTACCCTCTTTTCTGTCTGTGTTTCAACAAGTATTTTCCACTCTTTAAAATTGGCAAACGCATCAGATATATGCTTTAGGATATATACCCCTACCCTTCTAGAATGGTCATCAATAATGGATAGGAAGTATGAAGCACCTCCTAATGACACTTTTTTGTAGGACCCCATAAATATGCATGAACATAGTCTAGGATCCCATGACTTCTATGTATTTCCTTTGAGAACTTCACCCTCTTATCTTTTCCAAACATGCTATTTTCATAGGATCCATAGTCACAGTTGTTCAGTCCTGCAGTGGCACCTTGCTTCTTCAACTCCAAATTAAAGATCTTGACTACTTATATGTTCTAGTCTCACATGACACTTCATAGCACTTTAAGACCTACCATTATCGGCTACTAACACACATGCATCTTCCACATTCCCATCAAGAATATATAGATTATTATTTCTTCTTGTGCTAATTAAAACAACCATTTACCCTTTAATTAACTTGGCCTTTCATCCATCAAATTTACACAATACCCCATCTTTTTCAAAAGTTCATATTAAAAGTAAATTTCTCCTTAAGTCAGGAACATATCTTAAATCCTTTAACTCTATGTATGATTCATTATGAAATTTGAAACAAACAACACCAATACAAGTAATAGTACATGGTCTGTCATCCCCAAGTTACATTTTTCCAAGTTTCTTAACCTTCAAGTACTAAAGAACTTCTTATTAGGAGTCATATGATATGAGCATCCAGTGTCAAGAATCCAAGATTCTTGGTCATTGTTACTTGATGCGGCCATCAGCATATCAACACTTTCATATCTATCCAATGACCCTACTTGTGAGCTTACATTATGGTTCTTTGCTTTATAGTACTCAGTCGTTTTCCTTTTCCACTTAGTACAATTGTTAGGACCGTGTACGGATGGAGTACTAACTGATTCTATGTGAAATCAGATCAAATAGTATAGAATCCTATTTGATTGGTGATCTAATTAGGGAGAACGAATAACCCGATCGATCTAACGATGAAAAAAACGTTTAGAACGAGTTGGAATCGATCATGAACGAACTATGAACTTAGATTTGCGACTTGGGATGCTCTGGACGGCTAGGGTATGAAGTATTATGAAGTGCTTAGTTTTTTCATGAATTAAGTGATATTTATAGGTTACAGCTCTCATTCGTACGACTGAGCCATGCGTATGGCTCAGTCGTGCGACTGAGTCGTACGATTGATTTATTCGTATGACTGACTCAGTCTTATGACTCGATCGTGCGATTGACTCAATCACCTGGTTCAGTCGTGCAACTGACCCATTCGCATGGTCTAGTCATGCGACTGAATCATGATACTTAGTTAAACATATTCCTGAACCTTTAATGATACAGAACTATGTCTAACAACTGTAAACCTATATAACATGTTCATATAAGCGTGTAATAATCAATCCTAATAATAGATATAACATTCAACTACCAATAAACATTCAAAGAAGAGTTTTTCATTACATACATCAAACATTACATAAGTGTTACAAAATGAAAGTCAATTATATTTGAGCTCACTAGAACTAGAACTAGGGACATGTGTACCAATAAACTCCCCCTTGGACCTAGTTCTATCTAATCT
>BJCO01738140.1:0-10573 GCA_018326465.1 Flaveria floridana
AATAATAATAATGATCATAATAATCATAATAATAATAATAATAATAATAATAATAATAATAATAATAATAATAATAATAATAATAATAATAATAATAATAATAATAATATTGTTATGTATAAAGTTGGATTTAAAAAGTTTAGGGGGTTAAAATGCAAAATTTAAAACTTATTTTAAAAGTATTTGACATAAAATGATAAACTCTAAAACCACAGGGACCATTTGTGTAATTTTTTTAAAAACACCCAACCCACCGCCCGTCGCCCCTCTTTCCCTCCGGCGAGCCTCCGGCGTCTCTCCGGCGAGAGCCAAAATCCCCAACAACGCGGTTTTGACCAGAAAAATCTTCCCGACACATTCCTGTGGATGAATCGAACATGGGACACCTTTCAATTTAAAAAAAATGATAGTGCGATTACCACCAAACCCGACCACCCCCATTTTCGACCGAACAACCTAGCCACGATCGCACTACACTTCATAATAATCAAAATTTATTCCGCACTAACCAATGTTTAATCGATTATAAGCTTCCACTAAATTCAATTCGGTATAAAGCAAGCTCAAACACCACCATCGATCATCCTCATTACCCACGACCTGCAACATAGTCGAATCCCACTTTCTGAGTTCTATTTCATGAAATTAACATAGGGCATTTCATCCTTAGAGCCATTAGAAACCTTCTGTGGAAGTAATTAGATTTTCATCAACATTTGAACACCCATCAATCACTCGTCAGTCGCGACCTGTTCTTCGTAGCATTCATCATCAAATCGACACCTTTCGGGTAAATTAAACACATTATCATACACGAAATTACATGGGGAATCAAAGCCCCATGTTTATTTCTGTGATTACTGTCGAATTGGGTTTCAATTTGGATTCAAACGGTTTAGGGTTCCTCGGTTTGAGGATTCATTGGAGTTTGTGTTTAAAGGATTTAGAACCCGAGTGTTACCGTGGCCACGGCCCTTGGTTCACCGGTTACACACGCACATTACACACTGGAAGTCCCGGTTTCGAACCCGGGCACCCCCAACATTTTTTAAAGGCTTTTTCAACCTTTTAAAAATACAGAAAATTTCTAAAAATTTATAAAAATCATTTTTATAAAATTTGTTTATTTTTAAATCGTCAAATAATTTTCTGCAATTTTTTCTCTAAATTTTAATATTTATAAAACATTATAAAACAAGTTATTTTTGGATATTTTCGTGTAAATGGACTTTAAATTATGGTTTAAATTAATAAATTATTATTGGTCCAAATGATACTTTTAATTATAGCTTAATCCTGATAATTATAGAAATTATTTACACTTTACCCGTTCTTATAAATACTTCAATTACTTGAAATTATTTAAATGAAATAATATATTTCATGGAATTAAAATATAAGAGATTCTATTATTAAAATTTTACTTATATATTAAAAACCCCAAATTCACATTGAAACCCTAGTTCGCAATTAATCGTTAAACCTTAATATTAACCTAAATCTAAAAATATAAATACATGTTTAGGTACCTCGTGAAGGAGTTCATTGGAACATCAATTATTATCCTATTCAATCATCTTATATACATACTTATACGCAATGTGAGTTTACAGCCCCACTTTTACTTTATACTATTTTTGGGGGAGAGAAACATGATGTTTTCATAAACGTTACATTACATTGGATTTTTGTGATACTGCATATACATGATACTGTGTTTGTATACTTTGCCCTTTGGACCGTTAATACGCAAGTAGCGAGGTGATTGTTAGTAGATCTACTGGGATTGACATACCCCGCCCGGGCTAGTCACGCTAGCTGGTCAAACGGGTGAACGGTTATCCTGTTTTACTGTGTTGTGGTAGGGAATCCACAGTCGGGGCCTACTTTGTTATTTGATTACATGTAAGCTCGGTCATGACTTCATACACATAGTGATCATTATGGACTAGCTACCCATTATATGTTTTGATTATAAAATCCGGGAATTTCAATACTGACACATACTGTTTTCTGATAAACCTGTGAACTCACCAGTCTTGTACTGACTTTTGCATGTTTTCTCTCAGAACATTGAAATGGCACGTTTAGGAGCACAGCATCCACTGCATGTCATTCCGCATTCACCCCGAACTGTTTTCAAGATTTAATTTCGTTTACTTTACATAAATAGGATTGGACGCGTGTTTACGTGTTCCAAAACTATTGTTAAATATTTTTCCTGTTTTTGCTTTCGCAATACTTAATTATATTTGGTTTGTTTCACTAAAATTAAGCAACTTATATGTTTTGTAATTATCGAGTCGTTTGGTGTAACTGATGCTTATCTGAGATCCTGGTTATGTCACACGCCTGACGGTAAAACCCCGTTCGTGGAAATTGAGGGTGTGACAAGGCGCATGGACTATCACTTAGAAATTCTAAGGTATTTTCTAAATGTATGGGGCACTGTTTGGGCAGTTGGGCCCTGTTTGGACGTTTGACCTGACTTAGATACTTTCTAAGACAAATTCTAGGTGGTTGGGCCTTATTTGGACGTATGGGCAACCTGTTGAACATGTTTCTATGTTGTTTCCAGTCTCAAACATCATATTATCCTAGTCTAAGTTTAATCCTACTATTCTAAGCATGAACTTACATATAACAACCATAAAAATATCAACATACATGCATGGATACATATGGTTACTCATATAACTTTTGTAAAAATGGTTTACATACATTTTCAGCCCCAAAGAATGTTTAAAACACGTGAATTACGGGGTCTAGAACTCACCTTTTGCAACTTCCAAGCACAACACTCTCAAAATCATGAAATCTTGATGTTTCTAGCACTTAACACCAAGAACACATACCCGAAAGCATATAGACACATAAGAACATGTATGTTTCGGTTACATGGTCAAAATCCTTAAAACCGAACTTAATTATACTAAATCTTGCTTACCTTTAAAGATTCCAGCCTCTTCTTCTTGAAAAACCGAGAGAAACTCGATTTCTGCTTCTCTTTTCTTCTTTTGTCGAAAAAGCAGATGGGATGTGATGTTATGGGCTACCATCCCCTTTTAAAACATAAAAAGATGATGTTTTGTTCTTTTGACACTTTTAACCCCTCAACTTGGGTTAAATTACATTTTTCTCCTTTTTATTCGCGTTTATTTCTTTCTTTCCCGTTTATTAAAATATCTGGGTGTTACAACTTACCACATACAGCCCTGCACATCTACATGTCACGCAAGAACATCCTGTCACGCGACTACCTCCCTTTGCGTGAGAAGTTTGCGTGAGAACTACACTTCTCGCAGATTCAAATTATAAAGTACAACCCTAACAACTCGCGCGAAAACTACGTGTTTCCCGTCCATTTCTCTAACTTTTCGCATCTAAGGTTGCCTAACATGTCTAACATCTTAAACATCACAATCTAGGCATAAACAAGCATTTTCACACGTATAGTATGCATAATAGCCACAAAACATGAAAATTTATGCAAAAAGAGGACTAGAAACTCACCTTGTGAAGTCTTAGCTCAAACACGACCTTCCCGAAGCCTTAACGAACGAAAACTACATAACCACGTGTTATATTCATCAATAATTGTCCCTTAAAACTAAACACGAATTACTACACGAGTTTACTTACCTTAACGCTTCGAACGTGCACTTTCTCTCTCTAAACATCAACTTTCTCTCTCTAGCAGCAATACTTTTCGCATAAGTGAGTGATAGACATGGGGGTTCGCAGCTATTTATACCTCAGCTAACTTTTCGCAGATTTCTCACGTGAGAAATATCTTTCACGCGAGAACTTGCTGCTTCATACCTTTCGCGCGAGAGCTCTCATTTCGCACGAAAACTTCTACCCTCTCTATTTCCTTAAGATTTCCGGGCGTTACAAGAAACAAGGTCCATTCTCCTCCCCCACCGATGAAACCGATAATCTCGTGATTCAATCATGATGATATATTCAAATACGAAAAAAATGAATGTCTATATAGATTTGTGAGCGGAACAATAACACTTGAATAAAATTTTAATAACAATAAGTTAACATAAAATAGGATTTTGTCTTTAGTGTAAAAATTCATAGTTAACTCTTTTAAAGATAGATACTTTAACATTTTAAATTAATGAATTTAATATTTTGAATGAAAATGATAATTTTTTAAAACCGTGGGAAGCCAAATGCATACAAAAAAAAAGTCTTTTCTAAATAAAAATAACAAATATAACAAAACTATATAGAGCAAAAGACAACTCATTCTTATACATAATTATGTAATTCATGTCACCTTCAGCAGTAATACTACATATCAAGTCATGCCATCAAATTAGGCCCATAAAGTACAATATTTGGAAAGAGTAGGGGGTAAAACCATCAAACCACAAAACTGCAAAAAACCTAGCAGCATTAACGCAATTCTATCAAACTCTAGGGTTACTTTCAGAAAAATACAACACTATAAATAAAACCATCGATCGAAAATATGAAACCCTAGACACATAGTGATATCCGATAAGCGGCGGCGACGATGGTGAAGTTTCTGAAGCCCAACAAGGCGGTGGTGGTGCTCAACGGCCGTTTCGCCGGCCGGAAGGCGGTGATCGTTAGACAGTTCGACGACGGAACCCGCGACCGGCCGTACGGCCACTGTCTGGTCGCCGGAATCTCAAAGTACCCGAAGAAGGTGATCCGAAAGGACTCTGCGAAGAAGACGGCGAAGAAGTCGCGTGTGAAGGCGTTCATTAAGGTTGTGAACTACAATCATATTATGCCGACGAGGTACACGCTTGATGTGGATCTGAAGGATGTTGTTACGGTCGATGCGCTTCAGTCGCGTGATAAGAAGGTGACTGCTTGTAAGGAGACGAAGGCGAGGTTTGAGGAGCGATTCAAAACTGGAAAAAACCGTTGGTTCTTCTCGAAGCTCCGATTCTGAGGAGAAGATAAGTTTTGATTTCAGTTTTTTTTGAACTGTTTTGTTTGATTTTCATCTTATCAACGATAATCGTAGACTTATTATTGTTCGTAATGCGCTTTTGGTTTCGATTTATGCCTTGAATCTGTTGTTTTTAGTATGAAATTGATGGATTTGAGCTTAATGTGATGCATTTGGTGTTCAATTGCTGTTGATGGTGTGCGTTTGCATTGGTTTTGAATGTGCTGCTTGTAGTGTGTTATGAGATTTGATAGGTTGTTAATGAAGAACTGTCTTCTATTGATTACATTTTGTTAGATTATGGAAGCTAGAAACATGATTGAAAATCTTTATATTAAATTCCATATGTTCTTTAAATCTTTGGGGATTTAGACAGTAATTTGTGACTACTGGTATTAAATCTGATAGGTTTTCAGTTTTGAAATACATGAATCCATCACTACATTTTGAGGTACAGGGCTTGTACTTCTGTGTTATTGAAACCATTTTTTCTATTGGTTTAATTTTGTTGGATTATAGCCCCTTATAGATGTGTTTAAAGCCAGAAGCTTGATTGAATTATGTTTATGTTCATCACCAAATTTTTTGAATCTTTTGGGGGATTTATACAGTAATTTGAGACTAATGGTAATGAAGATGAACCCTGCTTATTTTTGCCTAAAGTTTAAAAACTGTTGTGATGAAATCATCATTGTGTTAAATAAGTGAGGCTGAGTTGTAGCTAGGGCTTTCAACCAGCTGGTCTTAGAGAAACTGCGTACTGACTGAGGACTAGCATTCTGCGAAAACTCATGTCTGGTATGTTCACCGAAACTGGTGGCTGCTTGACCAAACATATAGCGGAGACTGGTCTTATTGAAACTGTATCGAGTGAGGATTAGCGTCATGTGAGAACTCATGGCCATTGTGTTGAACTGTTGATTCAACATTGTTCTTCACATGGCTTGTTTCTTCTATTTTTCCATGAATGTGAGGCCTTTCATCTTTTAAGAGCAGTTTCTAACAACTCTTATTACCCCACATTCATGCTATTGAAGCATCACCTATTTACAAATCTGAACTAAACCTACTTGGCTATTTTTATCAAGCTTCTTACTATTGATGTGTCCTTGGTTTTAAAAAGCGAGAAGTGCACTGAGGTGACAAGGTTTAAATCTGAAGCGCAAAGCGAAAGCGTGGCGCCATGTGTTTATATAACTTCTTTTTTATACGTCTCATTGGTTTTTTGCATCCCTAAAAATAAAGCTATAAATAAGTTTATATATGATTTGAAGCACAAAATCTGCTTTTTAGCTAGATGTACAACACTTTGAAGCATAAAAACAGCCTCTATACAAGAAGCTCACGCCTCAGAATGCTTTTTTTCCTTCAAAAATGTGATTTTTTTTGCGTCTTTTTGTACACCCTGCGCCTTGTGTAACCAAGCCCAAGGCATGCGCCTTAGGTCGCCTCGCGCCTAGGCGGCTTATTTAATCCAAGGATGTGCCATATGTGCATGAGCATTTTTGGTTGATTAAAAGACGGCTTTAGTAACGGATTGGATACCGGTTTTGATGATTTGTTATGTCTTTGATGAAAAAAACCTTGCAGGTGATCGTATATTTGTAGGTATTTATGTTGTTATGGTTGCAATTTGAGATGTTGAAATCATTATACATGAATCTGAACATAGAATCATTCTGCAAATAAAGTTAATGTTAAATTTGTGAATAACAGGCGTGAAAAGCTACTTTCATTGTGGAATAAATGCTTTTGCAGCAAATATATATAATGTTTTCTTTCTATCTGAGGATGTAGGATATGATAAGGTTTGTTTACATCTAAAAACGCTAATGAAATAAAAGCTTGGCAATTTGAAGACTAAATTGCAAAATTGTAATCACAGAAAGCTCACTTGATCTTATTCCATTGTTACTCTTAATTAAAGAGAGATCAAACTATATTCACACATCCAATTTCTTTGTAATCACAATATGATTCATCACTAATTCTTAAATTAGTAAACTTTTTATAAAATCATTTTGATTTAGATCTCTAATTGTACTATGATGACTATGTGAACCTCAAAAACTATTGCTTACCAAAATTGATGAGAAACATAATATCTTGAAGAACTCCGTATAACTGTCATCAAACCTTCTATTTCTCCTTTGATTTCAACCTAAAACACACATAAATTCTTCTGATTTCAATCTTGAAACCCTAATCTTCTTAGAAACCATAGTATCCAATAAATTTTGAGTTAAAAGTGAATACCATGTTAGAAATATTTATACGGTATTTTGACCATTTGATATATTCGGTTATGTGTGTGTGTTTTTAATACTTAGGGTGTGTAATTTGATGAAAGTCAATATCCTTAATGATTAATATTCTTACTTTAATAAAATGATAACTATGATTACACATATCAACACCACATTCATTGTTAACAAAATTTCTCGTTTCTCTCTTCTATTACATAATTACGTTAACAACTAATTAAATAGTTTAATTCTTTTTAAAGTTTTTTTTAAATTAAGAAATAGATCTTCTTATTAATGTTTACTTCTAGAGAAAGGAATTTTATAAAAAAGAATCTTTCTAAAGCATCATACTTTTTTTAAACCATGAAATATTTTATAACTGGTTTTTTAAGTAAAATTTTTATAAACCAAAATTAATTAAAATTGGGAGTTATAGTAAGAAATTTTATAAAGAGACATTTTTTAAAATGTTCTGTTTTGAAATAGAATGTTTAATTTATTTTTTGAGAAAAAAGTTTGAAAATAAAATTTTAAAAAGTTGATATCATTGTTTTATTACTTATAGTTAACGTAATTTCAATCATATATTATTTATATAGTCGTTTTATAATTAATAAAATTTTATTATATTTAATATTTTATTTATTCAATCCGTGTAATACACGGTTTCACTAAAAATATGTAAATAATAGCTTTGGGTGACCCATCATAGTTTAGGCGTGGTTGATCAAACTAATCATAGTTTAGGCGTGGTTGATCAAACTATGCATAACCTATGATTACATTACCCACTACACGACCGAATTAAATAACCAAACCTAACCTAGAGCAACCTTGTAGTTACTTTAGATAACTAAGACTTGTAGCTCTAAGATTACCTCAATATGGAGAATGGTAGAGAGAGAGAGATGAGGTGTGTAAAGTATATATTTTAAGTAAAGATTTTTCACACAATTGAGTTTTAATTTAAGAAACGATTATCATTCTTAAACCAATTGAGTTTTAACTACCCCTCAACTTATGAACATCAAACCATGATTACAAAATCATTTCATAACTAATGACAAGAGATATTCATGACATACACCATGGTTTTCTCAAACATAAGCATAAGGATGCATATTTACTCAATTTTACTAAACCCCCAACCTTCATTCACCATTACTAATCATATGTCATAAAATTATATACAAAATATGCAATCATATGCATAAATCTTGTAAGAACATGAGCTTTTTCAACATAAAATGCTTACAACACCCACAAAGTTGGACATTTCATCAAACTAGAACAAATACACACAATCATTGAAGATAATCAAGTTTTATCATGACATTAACATAAACAACACCAAGAATGTTGTAGAAGTTGTTAAATCATGCTAAGTTTCATCTAATCCAATTGATAATAAGAGTTTAGCCCATAAGGCTTACAAAAGGCACACCTAAACTTAAGAACATGGAATAACTCACAGTAGATCTAAAGGAATTTAAACCAATTTTGAGTGGAAATGGAGTGGATGATGTTAGATCCTTCTTGAAAGTGTGAAATCTTCAATCTTGGCCTTCAAATCTCTCAAAAACTCTGGAGAAATGCTCAAAAACATATAAGGTTTGAGGGAGACTAGGATTTTGAAAGAAATGAAAGTTATGTTGGAAATGAGGTGTACTAGGGTTATAACCCATTTTTTGCCCGAATATGACCATATCTGAAGTGATATGACCATATTCAGCATAAAAAATAAGCTATTTGGGATTTGACAGCTTATATGGCCGTATTCAGCTTCAATATGGTTATATCATAAGTATTTTTCCTCTTGAACCTCTTCAAATCTTGGGTTTTCTTCACAAAAATCACCGAGCTTCATCCGTAAACTAAATTCAAATAAAACATAAATAAGTGTCTAAATTATAAAATTTATATATTGTAAACATGTATATTTATTATCATATCAAGAGGGGGGGAAGAGTTCATAGGCTAGTCTAACCATCGTTACAAACCGTAATATCTAGGTGTTATGGTCTGTAGTATACTAATATCCATTGACAGCTTATCTCTTGATCGTCTCATTCTTACAGACCATAAAGATCAGGGTTATAGTGCGTACCCATGTTCTTGTCATGCTTCCATGTGTCGACATCTGGCTCAACCATATCACATGAATTAGTCAAACCTTAACCATAAAGTTATGGTCCTTAAGGGGCCAATCTTAAAGTCCGTAAGATTTTATTTTGCTTTTCTTTTTCTTAAATTTGAATTGGAGTATTACACAATTTCGGTCGCTAATTAAAAAATTAAGTCCTTTCAAAAAATGTGAAGATGAATGTTATTTATAAACTACGTCTTGGCACAGTCTTGCAATGGATCTGACATGGTTGTGCCCGACTAACCAACATCACAAGTTTGGATTTTCGGTACGTTATCCTTTTTCAACGGCTTTTGCGAGCTTGCCGCACATTCATGCTTGTTCTTGATCTTGTGCACAAAAATTACTAGAATATCAAAGGGGGCATGAGCGTGCCCTAGATTAGGCACTATCATGTGACCTAGAGTTTCCAGGTGGCCTGTTTATGTTGGTGCATGTGTTTTCAAGCTTAATACCAGGCATGGTCACGTCGTAAATCGTACTGATCATGCAAAATATGTTTCAGAGTGGCTCACCCATTAGTGATCATGTATATATGAGAAGCCTGACTAGGCATGGTCATGTTAGGCCTTTGGCACGAATGTGCCTAGGCCAATTTTCCATGATTTATTTGTTTTTCAGTGTTAACTTCAAACAATCAGACCATTTCCCTACAATAGGGAAATTGACATTTCAAGCACCAAAATAAATGGCTATATTCAACAAAAATATTGAAATTCTAGTGAATATTAGATGTCTAATTATCGATAGTAATAAATCCAATAAGAGCAATCAATCGATATGGGGCCTGCTAAAGGGACGCCCTCCAGGATATCTGGACGCCCTGCTTACGGGCCGTAAGGCCCTTCACGGGCCGTATGGTCTGTCGCAAGTCAAATCGGTCATTCAGAAACGTAATTCAAAAACGTAACGGCCCGTGAATATGATCACGGTCGTATAAATTTATGGCCCGTGAATTTCTTCACGGACCGTATGGAATTCTTGTTACGGGCCGTGAACTTGCTTACGGGTCCTAGTTTCACTTTTAATAATTTGACGAGATATATTATTCCTCGTTTTTCGTGTAATTTTGTATTTACTACGTTATTTGATATGACGTAATATTCCTCGATAGTCGTGTAAATTTGTATTTATTACATTATTTGATATGACGTAATATTCCTCGATATTCGTGTTAATTATGTGACGAGATGCAATATTCCATTTCAACTACTATATAAACGTTAGTTTATAAATTCATTT
>BJCO01738176.1:0-14071 GCA_018326465.1 Flaveria floridana
GTTAGTATCATTCTGTATAATCTCTTGTATCAACTCATTGGAAGGATGAGGAGTGGGTGTAGGAGAATAACAGAAAGTACTAGGTGGAGGATAGACACATACATTATCCTCATGACCCAACCCGGTCTTGACTTTAGCCCCCCTTTGTCTTTTGCATAATTCCTCCTGTTTCATACCCGAAAGAGTCCATTTTTCCAACTTATTTTTAAGCTTTCTTGTTTCAAACTCAGCAAGTGTAACTTGTTCAGTCAAGTAATTGATTTCACAGTTCTTTTCCAAAAGAGTTCTTTTCAAATGTTCATTTTCTTTTAAGGCTTCTCGTAATTTAACAAAATATTTTGATTCATTCATCTTAAGTTCCTTGTTTATCCTTCTTAATTCATTTTCATTATTCATTAAAAATCTATTAGCTTTGTATATGCCAATTAAATGTATTTTACAAGCAGAGGAACACATATCTTCTACAATATCATAAGGAAGACCCATTACCAGTTTTTCAGCCGTGAGAGCTCGATCACATTGGCATGCAGGAATGGTTCTTTTATATTCCTCCACAGCTGCTTGCTTGGCTGCTTGAATCATTTCTTCCATGTTTGGTTCTATTTTCCCTGATTGATTAACTTCAGCATCTGCAGTCTTTGAATCATCAGCAGCTCTCCCAATTTCCACAACATCAACCTCCTCCTCATCAACTTTATCATTGACATCCACAGTTTTGCAAACCAGACCTTCATGAACGACGTCCTCCTGAACCAAATTAACTCCCTCTTGAACTTCAGCTTCACTTTCTTTTACCTTTTTGTCTTCACTGGCTATGTTATCATCAGCATCATCATCATTCTCTTGAGTTATATCACCATTAATAATATCATCACAAGCTTTATCTCTGAATTCTCTAAAAGGATCAAAACAATCAATGTAGTCACTATCAGTATCAGGCACCTCCACTACCTCTACAATTAAAGCCTGGTTAATTTCTTCTTTTGATTCTTCAATTCAGCACTCCAGTCAAAGTTTGTGAGTAAAGCATTTTCTTTCTTTGGCTTGACCTCTTTAATCTTTTCTTCAATTGGAATGACCTTAGAGTTACCAGAATTGACTGGTTCTGAAACAACTGGAGAAGGACATTCTCTCTTGAAGTGACCTAGTTGTTTGCAGTTGAAACATCTGAGCTTAGATTTATCATACCCGAGCTTGTTGTTCTGACCTTGATTCCCAAAATTTCTTCTGCCGGTTCTCTCCATAAACCTTTTAGCACGAAGAGTGAGCATTGCCATTTGCCATTGAATATCTGTCTCCTCAAGATCATCAGGATCCACCTAATACATGTCTTCAACAGTCATACCTTTACCTTTCAATTCACCTGCAACCAGAGCTTCATAGCTTTGAACAAACAACCCGAACAATGACATAGTGTCAGATGAAATTTGAGTATTGACTAATGCCTTTGAGCTCAAACCTACATGTGATGTACCACCAACCGACTTATCTGAACTGACATGACCAGCTGATCCTCCATAACCTCCACAGGCTGCACCATAATACTGAGAGTTTGCAGTGGATGAAATCAATTCAGCGTTCTGAGATTGAATTATCCCCGGTATCATTCCTTGGTTATATTATCTTCTTTTGAGATCAAGATCAAATGACTTAAGTTTGTTGATTACAACCATAAGCTTGTAATCAGCAAAGTTCCTCTCTTGCTTGAGCAACTTGATTTGGATACTCCACTCTGGAGGAAGTGAATCAAGTAGCTTAGTAACTTGCTCATGGTTTCCCAACTGCTCATCATACTTCTTAAGAGTGCTTGAAACTGATAAGAAACGGTTTGTTATATCAGTGAGGTTCTCATGCCTATATCCCATAAATGAATTAAACTCCTCAGCTTGAGCTTTCTTATCCTTCTTCAAATCTTCATTACCATCATAAAACTCACACAATGCATCATACAGACCCTTAGCAGTTGTGTGTTCAGCAAATCTGTTGTAAATGTCCTGATGCAAACAAAGAGTCAGAGCTCCAAGAGCTTTCTTGTCCCGATCAAGTAACTTAATGTCCGTCTCAGTATAAGTACTTGGGTCATTGTTTGGAGAGGTAGCAGCACAAACAGTAGTTGTCGGTTGATGAGGTCCATTTACAATTGATTCCCACTGACTGTGATCCGTGTAGAAGAAGAAAGCCCTCAAACATCTTTTCCAGTCCTCAAAATTCTCACCATTTACAAGCCTCGGTGGCCTGTTAGGTTGTATACTCTCCAAATCAGTCATGGTGATATTTGTTGAAGTCATAATTTTTCAAGTGGAATAGTTTCGCTGACTTTCAGTAAATTCGCTGGAATAGTGTCGCTGAATTTGTAGTTTTGCCCGGGTGAAAGTGCTTAGTTTCGCTGGAGGGCGAAGGAAAATTACTTAGTTTCAAAAGAAGAGGGCTACTTTCGCTTACAATTTCAGCAGCACTTTCGCTAGCCAGAAACAGTGAATTGCTTAGTTTCGCAGTGAATTTCGCAGGAAACAAGCTTGAACTTTCATTCAAATTACTTTCAGCAGCAAGTTCGCACAAGTGTCACCCAATCAAGAATGAAATTTCGTTCAAAAACCACAGTTTCGCACCAAAAGCCTCAGAAGGGAAAATATCAGTTTCGCTGAAAGAAGACGTAGTTTAGCTGGAAGATGCTATAATTTCGCTGGAAGAACAGAAAACCCTTTTAAACCCCAAAACAGTCGAAAATCTCCCAAATCTCAATGAATTTGAAAAGGAGTGATTCACGAAGCTTCCTCAATCAGAAACAAGCAATATTCAATCAATTTTCATGACAAAAAAACACTCTGTTTTGATGTAGAAATGGAGAAATAAAGGTATTGAACAAAAATAACCAAAAACCTCAAACAATCAAGAGCACTAAGGCTCTGATACCATATTGTTGGTCCATTGATCAGTTTTTCAGTGCAGAAAACAGTTTGAATCGTTCAATACCAATCACAAACAACTCACAAGAAGATTTGATGAACTCAAAAAGGACCAAAAAGTATTCAAAGATGATCTAATAAGCACCAATACACAAAGAAATGAAATAAGCTCAATATATTGAATAAACTCCAGCTTACAATAGCCTCTTGCAACAATAATACACGATTAGGGCTTTTGCAAGGATCGCCAACAATGAGCAAAATGAAATCTATATGTAGATGTCATAGTTTCGCATATAGTTTCGCTGGAGGCGAAACTATACTGGCGAAATAGTAATTTCGCCCGGCAGTAACTAACAGTTTCGCCGGGTGAATATCTAGTTGACTGTGAGCGAAATTATAGTTTCGCTCACAGTTTCGCTAGACAACTATATTTACATATAAACTAAACAACATACAAAAGAAAACTTACATAGATCCTATTACAAAGAAAGATAAACAAATACTAATCTAATGGTGAGTCCAACCTATCTTGATCTTCATGGTGAGATCAAGAAAGGGAGATTGTGCAAGCCCTATAGATTCCAGTGTCACACATATCTGAAATATATGTCAAATAGGAAGTCTGGTTTGGATAGATTCTCAAGGCACATCTCCACTGGGATCATTGGAATATTTGAAGGAAGAACATATAACTACTTTAAGTACATTCTTGGATGCTTATGTGATTAAGTTGAAGTACAAAAGGCTGACAAGATATACATGTTCCCAAGATTTCTTCATCTAATTATCAATGAATCCCTACCACAGATAGAGAGGGAAGGTGATGTGTTTGTTCAAGCATATTTTAGACGATCTGTGTTGAACAAGATCTGTGGTAGATATGAAGGGGAGGAAATGGAGATGTTCTCTCATGTTGTGGATGCCAATGCTGAAATACCACAAGAGTTAGTATTCATAGAAGAAGAAGAACAAGCTGAAGAATCTCATGCTTAAACTGAGTAAGGTTCATATTCACCTCCTCAATCTCCTATTATTAATCAACCTCCATCACCACCTGCTCAACAAGCTTCACCAACTAAACAACAACCATCCCCACAAACATAACATATACAACCCATCTCTCCTAATCAATCCCAACCAACCTCTCCCCAATTAAAAACATCCACTAACTCCATTTAACTAGAACATCTCTCTCCCATACTACCGTTACCATACCAAGAACAACCTCAGAGCCAAATCTCACCTGTGATTGAAGCAAACCCAGCTTCTGGGAGTAACACTCCCACTAAATTAGTGATCGAAGAAGAAGAGTTTGATGAAGTACAGGGTGAAGCCACTAAAGAAGTGCATTTAGAGGCTGAGAATGAGGAAGAACAGGAGGTAGACCAGGTAGTACATCATGATGAGCCTAAGAATGAAGGTGAAGATCAGTTTATTGACATCATTGCTTATCATGAAGATGACCTAGATGATGAAGAGATTGATGTCAGTAAGAGTTTCCTTGTAGCAAAATACAACAAACTGACCATCAAATCCAATAAGAGAAAGGAGAGACTGAGGAAGATGGAGGAGGAAACAAAGGAAAAGGATTCCATTTTAACTCTGCAAGAAGGTTCTATCAGAAGATTGAGAGATGATGCTCAAACTGATCGTGAAGTGATAGATGCCTTGCATGAACTTGTAAGAAAGTTGAAAGATGAGATGTAAAAAGAGAAAATAAAGAAGGAATAGATTGTCTTAGAGATGAACAATGCACAAATCACCATCTCTAAGCAAGCTGAACTTCTAACAGCTAAAGATGATGAGATTGAGAGATTGATAAAGAAAATCAATGAGCTTGAATCTGCACAATCTTCTCAACTTTTACCACATGCTGACCAATCTTCATCTAGGGCTGTTCAATTACATCAACATGCCCCTCTTATTTGTTACAATAGGAAGAGGAGGTATTTGGGAAAGAGAGAGAAGCAGGTGATTGAGGTCAAAGACTCACCAAAGAAAACAAGAGTAGTCTCACCTGAGCATACCCCATCAGTCAACCCAATGACATCAAAACAAAATGAAGAAAATGAGGATAGTGATGCTGAATGGGAGGAGCTGATCAATGGAGAGAATCCTAAAGCCACTGAAATGCTCACTACTCAAGATATACTTCAAGAAAGACCCGAATCTAGCATGTTCATAGAACTCATCAATAAAGGGTTTCCATTTGATATGGTAGAAAGGATGAATACTAATGAGCTGAAGCAAACGATTAATGTTTTCACTGTGGCCAGCTTTATGATCCCAAAATGCAACTATGATACCTTCATCAAATTCCAAGCTCAAGAACAGCTAAAGAAGGAACTGGGTCACTGTGACACCAAGAAGCTCAACAGGAACAACGTAATTTGTTGGTTTCAAAATCATAACCACAAATTTTATGAATTAAGAGACAGAGGTGTCAAAGAGATGAGACAGAAGATGGAGTATGTGATGAAGATAGAGCTGAAGACGAGAGGGAGATTCAGAACAGATGCCAAGAATCTAAGTCTAGCTCAAACAATAACTAGAGCTGAGCCCACTATAGTTGAGAGCAAAGACATGCATAAAGAGAAGGAGAAGCTGATCAGGGAACCCAAGGAGGTTTTTCCAAGTAAGGTTTGGCCTCTTGGAACAACTGTAAGAAAAGTGACCGAACAAAAGTCAACCTTATTTCAGCTCTTCGCTCACATCACTACTCCCAAGTCAGTTGAAGACTTACAGATCATTGCTTGGAAATATGATGTTGATTGGGATACTAAAATCATCAAAAGGGCATCTGGGATGAGACAATACCTTACTCTGATTGAACTAGTCATATCACTCTCAGATGCCAACATCAAACAACTATAGAGCTTACTAATCATCAACTATCCAATACACCCAAGGGGAAGAGATTTCTCAGGTATGGTTGGTAAGTTGTTGTCAAAGTTCAAGGATGATGTACTCAAAGAAGAAAAAAGAGAAGACGAGGAGCATATGAAAAGAAAAGAATGGCAAAGAAGGCCACAGCTCAGCTCCTCACACCCTATAGAAGATGAGTTCTTGATCAGGGTTTGGCATGAAAACAAAAGAACTGCACCTACAAAGAAATTTGAGGGAAACCAGTTCACTTATCCCATCATACATTAGGGATATGTTAAGGGATCAAAAGAGGTGGTACTTAAAAGAACTACAGATTTAAAAGAAACATCGAGCATAAGGATTTTTGATCCACTAGAAATCAAGCTCCTGCATCTTAGCTACACAGCCTATCTGTATGATAAATTCTTCCCAAATCTCAACAATCAACAGGCACAAAACGACCTATGTTTATGTGTGCATATGATTCAAGTAACAGACAAGCTGAATGCCACAGCTAGTAAAAGAAGAAAATTTGAGGCAGGCCAGCTAATGGGATCTGAATTCCCTTCTATTACAGAGCTAAGAATCTCCGAAGAGGATGAGCTAGAGGTTGTCAACAACAACAGTGTTGTTGTAACCCTAACAACTGAAGAAGACATCATTGGAATGAATTATGATACCCTGAATAAGATGAGCAGAATGGAGATCAAGTACAAGTACGATGATCAAAAGGATGCAGTATCATACTTCAATAAAAAGATGGTGTTGATAGTTAAAGGGATACAAAGCCTGAGGCATTGATTAGAAGAAGCTAAACCTAAGGGGGAGTATTGTTAGGTCTAGAGTTTTGTATAGGTTTAGTTTCTTGAATCAATCATTGTAATAACTTTTGTAACCTTTCATTATTAAGTATGCAATATATGTGTATAGGTTAACCCATATATGTTGTGTTGCTTTATATGTATGTTGCAGGAAAATCATTAGTGGTAGTCAATTTCAAGAAACTGACTAAGTATTAGAAACATCTACGGATGAAAAAAATGTTCCTTCGTAGATCCTATGGAACAAATCAAGGACTCAGTGGAACTCCTGCAGAAAAGGAAATCTCCTACGGAAGACAAGTGCTCCTGCGAAAGAGGAAATCTCCTGCAGAAGACAAGTGCTCCTGCGGAAGAACAATAATTCCTATGGAAGACAAAGTAGTTGCGGAAGATCAACCTGATGTACTTCCAAGTACATCAAGTCAACAGAAAACTCTAAAGTAAAAAGTCAACATCTATGGATGACTTATACTTTAGTCAGAGAATGTCACATGAGAATATTCTCTAAGTAACTACCTTACCCCGATAAGAAAGTTATAGTTTTCAAATCAGTAAACCCTAAGCCTATAAATACAAGGCTTAGGTACACAATTAAGGAATCTTGATTGCAATCAAACCCTAGCAGCCGCAATCGTCTTCACATCAATTTATATGCATCAATATAGCATTAGAACCCTAGTATTAGCAAGATCATTCATTGATTATTGTAATCATTAGTCAATAATTAATGAAAAACATTTGATATATTTATGTATGTTCTTCAATTGTTATTTAATTATTCTTCGTTAGTTTGAATATTGAGTTTGTTCTTCACGACAAATATTTGTTTGTTTATTCATATTTATTCAATTAATCAAACAACAAAATTATGGTAATTCCGTGATCATTGTTTTGTTAATAACTAAGCTGATAATTCCCTGGATAATCCTTGGATTCACATAGGGTAATTAGCCTCATGGACCTTCAACTGTCGGGAAGCATAGGCTATAACTTTTGTCGTTGCATCAGCACGCAACCCAATCCCGAATAAGAAGTATCCAAATAGACCACAAAAGTGATGTTTGTTTTTTCTGCAAGAAAATGTCTGCAGTCTGCGGACCACATCTGCAGACCATATCTGTAGACATCTGCAGGAGAAGAGGTGGACCAAACGTCTGTAGTCTGCAAGTAAAAGATGGTTTGTTTTTTATCATCTGCAGACTAGTAAAATATTCTGTAATTAAATTAAAGCTATTTCTTAAACTTTAAAAATTACTTCAACATTAAAATTTAAATAAAAGTCATACAACACTACAGTAATATTCATAAAACCATTAAAAACTATTTATTTAAATCCTTTATTCCATATTTTGCATTAACAGCTCAACAATTTCATCTCGTAACTGAGTCATATATTCCCGATCTGATGCGGTACCATGTGCTTCAACCTCATTTTCATCAGCATCAACGTGCACATTACGAAATATTAAGTTGATGTCACAAATTGCTAATACGTTTTGTTAACAATCCCCTTTTACCTTCCATAAACAAAAACACAACCATTAAACATAAACAATGTCATAAACAAAAAGATCCAAAAGCATCTAGTGTTCTCACTATAATAATCACAACCAAAAACATAAACAACTATATTAGTTTCAAACTTTTAGCCGTCAACGTGATTCACCTTTTTAATACTTCTGGAATTTCTTGCAATGTCATCCATGCCTCTCTCATTGATAAAGACACTCAAAAGATATGAAAAGCAGCTAAGAAGAAAGGATCTACTATGTCTAACCCAACCAACTTTAACCTCCCAGAACATTCGAGAACTGTTGGTCCTTCTTTTCCTTTAATCAAATATTGAAGAGCCTTTTGCATATCAAATGCTAAATCATCATAAGTGATAGATGATTTTGAGGTTTTTGCCCTTTTGTTTGGAATAGGGTTGGGGGTAGGTTCTAAGGTAGGCTCGGGGGTATCCTCAGGAGTAGCCTCGAAAGTATTGTGTTCAAAATCATAAGAGCTGGCATCATCTTCTGTCTCATGAAGAATTGTATTTGTAATCATAAGTGGTTTGACACGTTGAGAAGAAGAAGATCTTGCAACTGATGTTGTTTGGGTTGAGGTCCACTTGCAATTTCCACTGGCAGTATTACCATCAGACAATTGTGCATAAAGTTCTGGAAAAGGCAATGGAGTCGTTTTCAAAGATCTAGCCTTCGGATGCCCCTAAACCTAAAATATAAAATATTATAAGTTTATGTTTATAGGTAGCCGTTAAAAATGTATATATATGTGAACATACCTTCTTAAAGTCTTCCCACTCCTCGTTTATTAGGGTAAATGTATTTGTTTGAGCATTATATATGTTGCCCATTTTGTTTTTCAAATACACCCATCCTATGTATTTTGGCTTTCAGATTATTATAGGCGTTCTTCATTTGTTTTTTATTCAACTAAAGGAGCCAAACTTTTCTTTAAGAACTTTACTTAAAAACACAAGTCTCTAATAAGCATTGTATATGCTCGTTTGACCATTGATATTTCTTGCCCATTTCTATTAACCAACAAACAAATAACAATAAAAACACAATCAAACATAAACAAACCTACGTATAATCCATGTGACAAATCAAACAAATATTATCAAACCTAAACATAATCCATGTGATAAATCAAACAAACATAAACAAACCTAATCAAAATCAAACATAAGCATAATCCATTATGACAAATCGAAAAAACCTAAACATAATCCGTGTGACAAATCAAACAAACCTAAACAAACCTAATCAATATCAAACATAAACATAATTCATTGTCACAAATCAAAAAAACCTAAACATTATCAAACCTAAACATAATCCATGTGACAAATCAAACAAACATAAACAAACCTAATCAAAATCAAACATAAACATAATCCATTGTGAAAAATCAAACAAACCTAAACATTATCAAACCTAAACATAATCCATGTGACAAGTCAAACAAACATAAACAAACCTAAACATAATCCATGTGACAAATCAATCAAACATAAATAAACCCAAACATCAAACAAACCTAAACATTATCAACAAACTTTACCTAACCGGCGGTGGAGGGGTCCGGCGGTGGAGGAGGTTGGCGGTGGAGGAGGTTGGTGGTGGAGGAGGTCGGCGGTGGTGAGTAGGGAGGTCATAGGGGGCGGTCGGAAGGGGGCGGTGGTGATAGTGATGTGAGATGGTGTAGGAGCAGGCGATGGGGGGTGGGGGCGATGGAGGAGGCCGGCGGTGGTGAGTAGGAAGGTCGCAGGGGTGGGGGTGGTCGGCAGGTGGAGCGGTGGTGATGGTGATGTGAGATGGTGTTGGAGCAGGCGATGGGGGGAGGTGACGATGAAGGAGGCTAGCGGTGGTGAGCAGGGCGGTCGCAGGGGAGGTAGTTGGTAGGGGGAGCGGTGGTGATGGTGATGTGAGATGGTGTAGGAGGCGATGGGGTGGAGGTGGATTAGGTTTTTTATTTATGAAGAGGTTGGAAGATGTTAGAAGAGGTTGGAAGATATTAGAAGAGGTGGGATTTGGTCTTCTCCAAAAAGAGGACGGGAAGACACTTTTTAACGAATTATCTTTAGAAAAACAAACAGTCTGCAACCTTAAATGTCTTCCCATCCTCCTCTTGGTGCAGACAAAAGAGCCTAAGAAGCTCTTTTCTGAAAAAAAACACCACCCAAGGCTTCGCTCCCTTCGGGCAACGTCAAAACAAGAGCTTGAGTCAATCTCGTCTTTAGCTCTTCGAAAGCGTTCTCCTGCTCTAGACCCCATACAAACTTCACGTCCTTATGGGTCAACTTAGTCAACGGAGAAGCGATCATGGAGAAGTCTTGGATGAATCTTCTGTAATAGCCCGCCAAACCCAAGAAACTATGGATCTCGGATGGCGTCTTTGGGGACTTTCATTGACTTACCACCTCAACCTTCACCGAGTCTACCATAATCATTTCAGGATTGATAACATGACCAAAAAACTGAACTTCACGTAACCAGAATGGACATTTGAAGAACTTGGCCTACGGCTTCTCCCTTTTAAGCGTCTCCAACACATCACAAATGTGACCGACATGTTCCTCCTCACCCTTCAAATAAATCAAGATATCATCAATGAACACAATCACTGATTTATCCAACAACGACTGACACAACCGATTCATCAAGTTTATAAAAGCAGCTGGTGCGTTGGTTAAACCAAAAGACATCACGAGAAACTCATAGTGTCCATATCACGTATGAAAAGTTGTCTTAGGAATATTTGCTCCTTCACCATTAGTTGATGGTAACCAGATAGGAGATCTATCCTCGAGAACCAGCTAGGACCTTAGAGCTGATCAAACAAGTCATCAATCCTTGGTAACGGATATAGGTTCTTCACAGTCAACTTATTCAGCTTGCGGTAGTCTATGCACATCCTCATGCTACCTTCCTTCTTCATAAATAAGACCAGAGCACCCCATGACGTGATACTCTATCGAATGAACCCCTTATCCAGCAACTCTTATAGCTGAGTGATCAGTTCCTTCATCTCAGAGGGAGCTATACGATACGGCGCCTTCGCTATAGGTTAGGCATTACGTATCAGATCGATCTGGAACTCGATCTCACGGTCAGGTGGCACACCTGATAGGTCTTTTGGGAATACATCCGGGAGGTCACATATGACCGGTATGTCCGAAAATTATGGTATAGGCGCATCCACATCCTTCACATAGGCTAGATAGGCACCACATCCATGTCTCATACACTTATCTGCCACCACCATCGAAATTAATTTTAGAACTGTACTAACTCTATCGCCATAATCGTCAATGAACTCCCATTGGGCACAGTCAATCGAATCATCTTTTGGCGACACACGATGTTTGCCTCATATGCCACCAGCCAAACCTTTCCTAGGACTTCATCATGTCCACCTAAGGTCATTACAAACAACCTAGCAGAGAACCTATGGTCTTCCAACTCTATGTCATTATCCTTTACCATATTAGAAATCCTAATAGACTTACCAACGGTAGTTTCTACATCAAAGGGCTCATCAATCTTTCTACTCCTAACAGGCAACTCATGGTAGAAGACAACATAAATAAAACTCCTACTAGCACCAGAATCAAAAAGCACAGGGGCACAAGTTTGGTTTACTAGGAATGTACCTGACACAATGTCAGGGTCCACCCTAACCTCCTCCTGGGTCATAGTGAATGCCTTGGCTTTAGCCCTCTACTCCTTCTTCTTCTTCTTGATCCCTTTCCTTGCCCCGGAGTTCTCAGCCCTCGGCTTCTTGTAATCCCTACTCAAATGGCACTTTTGACCGTAGTTATAACACCTTATAACCCCACAATCCCTTGCCATATGACCAGGCCTCCCGCACTTGAAGCAGACATTCGATCCTCACTTACACTCACCCACATGATCCTTCCCACACTTATTGCATATCTTCATCACCATTGTTTGCGGCCGCTTTGCGTACCTCCACCTTCGCCATCTTGCCCTTGGGGGTGAAACCACCACTGCCAAAACGTTTCCACTCCAGCTCCTTTCGCCACTTCCCGTCTTGTTCACCTCTAAAATGATCACCTCCTCCCTCTCATCATACAGTCTCCTTTCCAAATAGACAACCGACCTGAACATACCAGGTCTCATGGTGATCAAGTGTTAGTGAATATCTGTAAGCAGACCTTGAATTTATCTCTTTATCTTTCGTGATGCGGGTTGCACCTTCTCTTGCACCAGCCTTGCCATCTAGTTGAACTTCTTCGTGTACTGCTGGTGTGTCATGGTTCCCGCCTCCAACTGCAGGAAATCACTCTCGATCTTGTCGAGTTCCCTGTGAGGACAAAACTCTGCGATCACCAGTTTCTTCAGTTCACTCCACCTCATCCTTCCAATCGCCTGCTACCATCGGCCTAGACAATGTTGTCTTACCAGCATAAGACCAAATCCATAAATGAGTGGATATCAAACTTAATCTTATGGCCCTCCCTGTACTCATTGATATCCAACACCGCCTCCATCTCTCTCACCTATCAGTGAGCAACGGCAGCACTCCCATTCCTATCAAAAGTCAGGGGCACGCATCTCCGGAATGCCCCATAATTGCACCCCTTTGCGATTTTCTGGACAGCTTTCTCTTCCTCATCATCACTAGAAACAACCATCTCAGTCTCTGGTTGTTCCCCTTCCCCTGAACCTCCTTCCTCTCCTCCTAACCTAGCGGCATTCTTCTTCTCTTGTTTCTCCTTCCTTTCATCCTCCCTCACGACTCTAATAACCTTAGTCACCACAAATGGTAGAATTGTCTGTATGACTTGATGAACCTCCTAACTACAACCTCCTTCATTGTGCCCTCAGATTAGCAGTCGGTAGCCCTAGCCCTGTTCCTCTTGACACCTGATCTAGCACCACATCCACCATGTACTCCACCTCGAGAAACCTTCGAAGATCTACCACCGACCATCTCTAAGCGTATAAGGCCCCATTCCCGGGCACCTCACAGCTGGTCTATCATCGCACGTAAAACATATAATTTCATTAACTTAAATAAAACATGCAGCGGAACTTGAAATAACTTTTTCATTTTACTATATATGCTTTTTTCCAGTTAATACAACGTTCATAAATTACAAAATGTCTATTGTTGTACTACATCACAAAAGCATTAAACAAAGGAATGACATCCCAAAAGAGCTGAATAGCCGCCTCGTGCCATCCTCAACAACCTCACCTGCCAACTGAAAACACATCAAAGTCAGCGTTGCTGAGTGAGTTCTAATTTTATATTAAAAACGTACTTTTCTTTCGTTAAAACCGTTATTTACTTCTTTCAAAAACATACTATACATTCGTATATGAACACACATCATACGTACCTACACATAGATAATATTATTATTATCTTCTTTTCTCATTCATTTTTTATCTTTAACTTTCGTTCATTCTCTGTCTGTCTTTCGTTCATTATCTATCTTTAACTTTCATGCATTCTCTATCTTTCGCTTCTATCTAGATCTGGTCACACTTTACCATCTTCATGGCACACAGCCATGATTAAGGAGGTCGAGTGGCAAAGATCTTGTTTCATACTTTATCTTTTCATTTCTTTCGTTCACTTCTTTCATTCAAACTCTGTCTTTCATTCGTTTATTATCTTTCTTATCGCACCTTCATATCTTCGTACCCAAAGTACATATAGCACAAATCGCACCAATGGAGTTGTCACTAAGACCAACTCTCCCTCTATGTGAGAACTCTTGGGGTTCAGCCAGAATCGCACGCCATCTCATGGGTTAGCCCAACATCGCATGCTACATAATCCACATGAGGTAGGCCAAAATCGCACGCTACATAGCACACAGTAAATACCATATCGCACGTATCGGAGCAGCTACCAAAACAGAACTCCCACTGTGTCTATGTCCCCTTATGAGTTCCACCGTACATATCGCACAAATCGCACCAACGGAGA
>BJCO01738183.1:0-12308 GCA_018326465.1 Flaveria floridana
CCTCTTGCTTGAATCTGTGTGTTCCACCAAGTTAGTGCTTTGCCTTGTAGTGAACACGTGGCATACTTAATCTTTTGGCTGTCTAAGCATTCACTGATATCAATGACGGACTCCATCTTCTCAAGCCACCTAGTTAGAGCGATCGCTCCACCTTTCCCATCAAATTCTTTCGGTTTGCAGGCCATAAACTCCTTATATGAACATCCACGTCTTGTATTAACAACCCCAGTTTCATTACCAGTTGTTCCACCATTCTCAATATCTTCCCATGTTCCATGGTTATGCTCATTGTTGGTATCATTATCCCTGTGGAGATTATGATTCAGAAGAGTGTCGCTCACTTGGGTTACTATCGTAGGAATTATTGCGGCTAGCTGTTGAGCGATCATGGCAGCTATATTGGGTTTTCAGTTCCTTGATTATTTCTAGCGGGACCACCACCTGTTCTTGGTGTCCTACCTCTACGTCTGCCCCGTGGGGTCTCACCTTTGCGATTTGTACTGCGGGTGACTCTTCGAGGTGGCATTTTCTAATCACAAAAGAAGTAAACTTTAGTCACCTTAAGATACACATATAACTCCACTCACAAGTTCCAAGATTTCATGCTCCAGTCAATCAAGATCATCACGTAGCCCAGTTCAAGCACATTCTTAGTATACCAACGATGCTTATATATAGGGTTCCCCGTAGCGTTCCCACCACATCCCCGATATACCGAGAACGATGCTAAAACCGGTTACATGACATCCGATTTTCCTTAACATCATCCCAATGAACAACGTAATGTATGTGTAGAGTGTATCATCACTCTTCTACAACTCTTTGAAATCCACATTGATTCTAAGCATTTAGTCAGTTCTATAGTTACTGAAATACTAAGCTGATAAATGTTTTATGGAGAATAAAATCAATATCATAATTAAAATCTCTTGAAGGCTCTAAGTAAAATAGGACTTAAGTGATAGTGGAGGTTATGAATGTCTTATCACTTTTCACAAGGTATTACTAGAATTATGATCCTAGTGTCCTAAGGTATAGAATGGAAGACTTGTACTAACTATAATCGTTACCTTATGGTAAGATTAGCCAGGCTTCACATGCACTGCAAATTGCAATTAAGTGTGCACCCGTAATGGTAATTTGCCCTGCATGGTCACCCTTAGCTTCACCCACCTAAGCTAACATCATAGTATTGACACCATTCATCAAGCACCGGTCATGTAATGTTCACATGTCCATGAACCAATGGTATTCTAATAGTAGTTCCCCATAACGAATAGACTCCAAGCACATAAGCTCAATTAGTCTAAGAAAAGTTGCTTATCCCTTATTCTTTCGAGACCTCAGGCACAACCATCTCAGGGTCGGACTCAATATCCGTGATCAACGCTTCGCGTGATCTGTGAAGATCCCTTTAGGTTGGGTATCCCAACCTAATAGTATAATGCGGCACACATAGGGATGGAAGATTTCAGTAGTGGCATCCCGTGGGGAAAGGGTAAGAGTAATAGTGCGTTCCTCAGGATGGTCAGATAACAAGACATAGAGACCAAGAACAAGTATAGAGATGAAGAACAAGTATAGAGGAACATACATGTAATATCAGATACATGCCAATCCTAGCATGCATTCTACATGAAGGTTCCTATGTTATAGTCTAGGTCAAGTGATTTGCCTAATTCTCTATAAGCAATGGCTCTAATACCAGTCTGTTACACCCCCGCTGAAAGCGGAAACACGGGGATGTAATGAGACGGGATCGTCATAACACATTGTTAATATTAGAGAAGCAATATATGTAATTGATGATAAAGCGTGTCATGACGACACCCGACACAAAGGAGACTTGTGTCGTGTTTAGTCAATATTCACGATAACATAGCCATAAGCATCAACTTGTAATTGGTTCACATGACCAAAATATTAACATTGTAATATAATTCCCACAACCCGGGAATAAGTATCAAAAGTATGAAGATTGTTTAATAGACTACAACAATGATTCAAAATGAATGTTTGTCAAGTATGTTTAGTCTCAAAAATGCATCCTATGGTCTCCACTAAGGCAGCGCACGTAGATCTTCAATTAGTATTGTCACCTGAAAAGATATGCTCAAAATAGTCAACAAAATTTGTTGGTTAGCTCGCAGGTTTAAATAGTAAATAAGTAATTGATGCTGTATAGTAATTGTTGTGGAATACCGTGCATACAGTTATAAGTAAGAATATCACATAACCATGAGCTTTACAACCAAACCTAATGACGTACACACAACAACTTATCGGAATATATTGACCGAAGGGCCCATTCCTGGCCACTGTTAGTACCAACTAGTATACCAACAAACGAGGATGGGGTGTCAACCCAGTAGTACTACCAATACCTACCCGTCGGTTCCAACACCGGAATTAAACGGTTGTAAAGAAAGTACCACACAGCGACTGATGTATGTATCAGATAAGTACTCACAAAACAGTATCACATTGATTCCAAGTATGTAAATTGTATGTAAATTGTACAACATAAGAAAGTGGGTGAGCATACTTTTCCCCCATGTTTGTAAATGATTGAAATATTGTATAAGCATAAAAAGGGGACACGAAACTCACTTGTTAAGTGGTAAGTATGAATGATCAAAGTTTCCAAATGTTGTATGTAGGAAACGGTCAAACACCTATTGACAGTTATTGTTAAGCATTAATGATACATATAAAGTAAGTAATAACGTTCGTTCGGTTCGGTTTGCATTGGTTCGGTCGCGTGTAACTCACATAAACAGACAAAAGTATTAGATATTATGTAGGTCCAAGTACTAGGAATCGTTGCCATTGCTGAGGATATTTGTGTAAAAGTGTCATTGTTATTAGTGATATACTTAGCAAATATTAGCGTTGCAAATCGATTGTTGATAATTGTAAAATGTTTTGTTGATTTGGTTTTGAAATACCATTAATAAGTTTGATAGTGTCAATTTTGAAGATCGTCATTATCAATGGTACCCGTGTCGATGTCACCTAAACATCTCACGACAAACACACACCACACACACAAGAAGAAACTCACACACAACCACTCCAATCGCACAACATGACCAGATGCACGACTCAACACTCTATCCACACGAATCAACCTTCATTCGTACGAATCAGCTTCATTCGTACGATTGAACCTTCATTCGTGCGATTCGGCCTTCAGTCATACCACACAACCCTCAGTCGCACGACTCAACATTCATATGGACGAATCAACCTTCATTCGTACGAATCAGCTTCATTCGTACGTCTGAACCTTCATTCGTATGACTCAGCATTCAGTCGTTTGACACACGCACAATCGCACACATTCATCCGCATAGACTCAATCACATGACACACAAGGTCGCCAGACTCAATCGCACGACACACACACAATTGCATGACTCAGTCGCACAATAGACACAGTCGCACCACTCAGTCGCACGACACACCCAGTTGCACGGCTCAGTCGCACGGCAGACTCAGTCGCCTGAACAGCAGAATCGTGACTGCAGAAGTGCAGAGCGGCCTTCGGCGGCTCCGGGCATGAGATTTACACCACAAGGACATCCAGAAACACATTTTAAACATGTACAAACAAGAAAAACACGCAGAAAGGCAACACACGCACCCACGCGACCTCATGTGCTTGGGTTGGCCCCGAGAACCCGAAACCCTAAAAGTGAAGCAGTAAACAAGCAAGAAAAGGGACGACCAAGGTCGTCTACCTGCAAGAAAGGAGTAGTCTCAGCTGTAGTCGAGGCTTTGTCGGTGAAAACGTGAAGAAACGGGGCGGTTTGGTGCAAGGAGGAGGAGAAAATGGAAGAAGATGAAGATGAAGAAGAAGATGAAGTAATGGAGGCTAGGGCTGGAATATGGGTATTTATTCCCATCCCTAGTTTGGCAAAATGTCACATTTGGTCCCTGCACTTAGCCCCCGAGTTCCCAAGTTTCGCTTCAATTGAAAACGACTTAATCGGCTAGTTATATCAACGATAAAAGTGCAAATAATGATATTGGTAACTTAAAAATGGTTCTATTAATGTCAATAACAATATATAAAAATGGTATATTTAATGATAACGATAAGGACAATTGTAAAGGTTTCAAGGATAGAAACGCTAATGATGAGAACACAAGTGTAACAGATGATAAAGTAAGTAAAATATCCACACGAATGGTTTATAAAGGTGAGGAATGAATGTTCAAAGAAAAGTTAACGGAATCCATGTTAAATGATGGACCTTTTGGTGACGGATGTCACAAATAATAAGCTTCGACAAAGTCAACTTCTGTTCACAGTTGAACTTTAATCTTATAAGTGTATCCCAAATATGTGATAAATCATACTATGTTCTATTTGATGATTCTTTTGGTTGTGTTAAAGCCAGGTTTTCAGATAAGCAAGGATTGGGTAATTGTTAAAGCTGAAAGGGATAGAGATGTATACAAGCTGGATATGTCTCAAGTCGATCCTTCAACAGAAACAACATGCCTAATTGCTAAAGCATCAAATGATGAAAGCCAGTTTTGGCATAGACGTCTCGGACATTCAAACTTTAAGAACATGAACAAGCTTGTAGCAGGAAATCATGTCATTGGACTTCCATCCAAGAAGTTTGCAACGACTGATCACTTCTCAGCATGTTTGAAGGGAAAACAACACAGAGCGTCTTATAAGACCAAGCTGATAAACTCAAACTCCAATCCTCTTCAGATGTTACACATGGATCTCTTTGGACCAAAAAATGTTAGGAGTATTGGATGAAAATCATATTGTCTAGTTATCATTGATGACTATACAAGATTTTCAGGGGTTTCTATTTTACATGCTATATCTGAAACGGCTGAATTACTAAAAGAATTTATCATTAAAGTTGAAAATAAACTAGAACACAAAGTGAAAATAATAAGAAGTGATAATGGAACGAAATTCAAAAATGCTAACTTTGAAATGTTTTGTGCAGAGAAAGGAATAACTCACCAGTTTAGTGCTCCTAGAACTCCTCAACAAAATAGAGTTGCTGAAAGGAAGAATAGAACACTGATTGAAGTTGCTCGTTTTATTTAGCCGATGTGAAGATTCCTATCACTTTCTGGGATGAAGCTATATCAACTGCGTGATTCGTTCAGAATAGAACTTTAATTATGAAAGATAAAATAAAAACTCTTTATGAGTTAATGTTTGGCAGGAAACCAAATATAAATTTTCTAAAATCATTTGGTTGTCCAGTCATAATTCTTAATTCAAGTGATCAGTTAGGAAAATTTGAAGCAAAATCTGATAATGGATTTTTCGTTGGATACCTATCTGTTTCAAAAGCCTATCGAGTTTATAACTCTAGGACAAATAAAATTCTTGAAACATTCAATGTTAAATTTTTGGAAAATTCTTTTCCATCAGTTTCAAATGGTCCTGCTTGGTTATCTGATTTAGATTCATGTCAAATTCTCTTCAATCTGACTTGTTTAATCAATCAAACTTTATTGTTTCTACAGGTTAGAAGAGCCCTAGAGGGGATCTCGGATTTTTTAGTGAGGATTCGGATTTTGACAACCCAGATGATTCAAGCCTAGATTATCCATTCTTCTCATTTGTCAAGGACTTAACAATTAGATTCAATGACAATGATCAAGCTAATCAAGCTTTAGATCATTCAGTTTCATATGATCAAGAGGGATCACAACCAATTCCTAATGATGGTAATGAGTTTATGCAACCTGAGTCAGGAACGTCATCCATCTCTGGTGATGTAGTTGATACTGGTAACATTAATTAATTTATCAACTCACCGACTCAAATTCCAAACTTCAATCCACATTCTTCAAACCTACTGCATCAGCTCTCCAACTTGAATCAAACAAATTTGGATGTTAATGTTCAAAGTGATGAGATTCAAAGATCTCGTATTCACAAGAACCATCAAACATCACAGATTATTGGTCCATTGAATGAGAAAACAACAAGGAGTAAATCAGAACAAGCAAACATGTGCTTATACTCTTGTTTTCTTTCTCAAATTGTTCATAAAAACGTTATCGAAGCGTTAAAGAACAATGGTTGGATTGAAGCCATGCAAGAAGAATTACTTTAATTCCGCAAACAAGAAGTGTGGAATTTGGTAGAATTACCTGAAAGAGAAAATGCAATAGGCACTAAATGGTTGTTTAGAAATAAAACTGATGATTGAGGGATAGTCATAAGAAACAAGGCGAGACTACTTGCACAAGGATACACACAGGAAGAAGGAATTGACTATGATGAAGTATTTACTCTAGTTGCAAGAGTCGAATCCATTTGTGTCTTCCTGGCTTATGCATCATTCCTGCAATTCAAAGTGTATCAAATGGATGTCAAAGGTGCATTATTATATCATCCGATCACTGATGATATGTATGTGAAACAAACTCCGGGCTTTGAGGATGCAGAATTTCCACATCGAGTGTATAAGCTTAGTAAAGCATTGTATGGACTTCATCAAGCACCTAGAATCTGGTATGAGACATTGTCACAACACTTGATCCAACATGGATACACAAGAGGGAAAATCGATCCAACTTTATTCATAAAGAAGGATAATGATGATCTCTTATGTGCGCAAGTGTACGTTGATGATATCATATTTGGTTCTACTAGTCCAAAACTATGCAATGAATTTGAAGAAATCATGAAGTCTCGCTTCCAGATGAGTTCTAAGGGAGTAATCAATTTCTTCCTTGGACTGCAAGTTCAATAATCTGCAGCTGGTATATTCATCAATCAAGAGAAGTTTGTTGACAAATTCTTGAAGAAATTCAAACTACAAGATTGTCAGTCCATAAGAAATCCAGCTGACATTAACACCAAGATTGAGCCTGATCCTAAAAGAAAATCAGTTGACCAAACTTTATATAGATCTATGATTGGTTCTTTGATGTATCTTACTGCATCAAGACCAGACTTAATGTATGCTGTTTGTGTCTGTGCCAGGTATCAATCAGACCCGAAAGAATCACATTTAATTGCTGCCAAGAGGATATTCAGGAATCTCAAATTTAAACCAGCTTTAGGGCTTTGGTATCCTTACGAGGGTAACTTTGAGTTACATGGATATACAGATAGTGATTATGGTGGATGCTACAAAGATAGAAAATCTACAACGGGTGGTTATCAGTTTATTGGTCCCCGATTAGTCTCGTGGCAATGTAAGAAACAAACGAATGTCTCTGTTTCAACTGCAAAAGCTGAGTACGTAGCTGCATGAGCAGGATGTTGTCAAATCCTTTGGTTGTAAAACCAACTACTGGATTATGGGTTCAATTTTCTTAAAACACCCATTTACATTGATAACACTGCTTCTATGTTCATTACAGCTAATCCAGTTCAACATTCTAAAACAAAACATATCAAAATTCGATATCATTTTCTCAGAGATAACTCTAAAAAAGGTTTAATCATTTTGATTTAAATTGCAACTGAAAAACAGTTGGCAGATCTATTTACTAAAGCTTTTCTACTAGGAAGGTTTGAGTACTTAGTGGAGTCAATTAGCCTCATTAACCATGTGTAAACCTGCTTTCTAGGTTCTTAATTTAGTTCTTTGAATCTTTACATGATCAGAACCTCCCTAAACCAAAAGGTCTTCATAAGTGAACCTTTCAAAGTTATTTGCCTGATTGTACTTTATGCGTGTGTGTTTTTGCAATATGTGAGAAATGATAGTACATTAGTGAGATCAGTTGCATACTTCACTCGCTAATAAAGTCTGACATGATCAGATATGATGTGTAGACAATGTCATGCTAGTATACTAAAAAAGTAAATTCTTATGATTAAACTAAATATCTCTGCTCGTATGTGTATTCATCTGAGTACTTTTGAGTTGTATTAGCTTATTAGAGTGATTGCTTGTTAAGTTACAATACTAACACCTGATGGGGATGTGTCTAATTATGAGATCTATTACAAGCATCATCTCACTTCTCTGTTATGAGTCATCATAGACCTGAAGTGCGGAGATATCCTCTATTGTAAGTCATTACAGACCTGGATATTCTCCTTTGATGCAAAAGATGTCAATGTGCACAAACCATTCAAATAGATGGTTAGAGTTGATCAAATGGTTACCCATGATCACTCTCTATTAAATTAAGCAACATGAGCTCTGTTTATGCATATTTGTCAGGTAATAAGTTAAGAATATGTGCTTACTTGCATGTCTTGATGATAGTTGATCTCTCTAACTCTTTGTATGAGTCACATCATGTCATATCTAACTCTACCCTAATCAATCCAAGAATTGAAAAAGTAAGTGAGCTGATCTCTTTGTCAAAAACACTCATTGTCTGTCCTTAGATCATGTGTCTCCTTGGTTGTGATATCATTGACCTGGAACACACTTGATCAGGATTTATTCATTGTCTATGACTATTCACATTTTCTTTTATTTTAATGTGCTGATCTTTACTAATATGATCTCACTGCAGACAATGATTCTATTGTAACTATTAGATTTTGATTCTGCTTTAATTTTGATTTTATGCATGTTTTTTGTGTGCAGGCAATTTAACAATGATATGTGTGATCTTATTGTGTTACCTTGGGAAACTTCTAAGTTTTTAAAACATAAAAGTTTAGGGGGAGTAATAAATGTAAGAGTTTTCTTAGAAAACCAGATTAAAAATGTTGAATTGAAAGGATGATGCTATATGTTCAATGTATGTGTGTGTTTGATAGTGTAAAATTTTCATAATGATAAATGAACCTATAAATTTGCAAGTGGAAAAGCTTCTTACAAATGTTAAACATAAGACAATTTGTTAATTTTGAGACTAAAATGAAGGGAAAATTAATTTTGAAAATATAAATTAAAATAAAAGGGGTTAAAATGTTAAAAGTGAAAATTGAGGGTCAAAAATGTAATTTTTGTGGGAAAAATTCAAAATCCTGAAAATTGTTTGAATATTAGTACCTGAACAGTGCTAATAAGTCTAAACAGTGTTCAGATGAAATATATGAAAAATGCAAGTGTTTTGAACCTCATGCATCTAAATAGTGACCATAAGTCCTTTTAGGTGTATGAAGAGTTTTTAGAATTCGTACAAGTGTTTAGACGGTTCTCATAACCCATGCATCTGAACAGTTGTCAACCGTCTAAGAACTTAGGTAAATTTGGTTAACTGTTAGACGGCTCATCGTTCCCATGCGTCTACACAGTACCAGACGGTTTGTGTAAAATTGACCAAGTGTTGGATGTTTCTATAGATACATGCGGCTGAACAGTGCTCAACCGGCTAAATAGTGCTCAACCGGCTGAACAGTTCAGAACCGTCTGAACAGTTCTCAAGCGGCTGAACAATTGTCATGCGTCTAACCGCAAACGTCTAAACAGTGCTCATCCATCTTAAATTTTACACTTAGAATATAAAGAACACTTCTCATTTTTCCATTCACTCACAACCCACAGCCTCAAACACTTAAACGCAGTCGATTCATTTTCACCCATTTCACTCAAAATCATCACTTGTTCCTGAAAAATACTTATTCGAAAGTCTATATCTGTGATTTACGAGTGTAAGTTCACTGAATAAATCACTCATTTGAACCCTAAAACTTGAAAAGTTTCAAAAATAATGAATCAAACTGAATCAAAGAACTGAAATTGATCACATATTGTTGATGTACACTGAAGTTCGAACACTTTTGACATATGAATCTGATGTTTTCCTGAACTTCTATTTCTTGGTGTTCATCTTCGTTCGAATGAAGAAGATGAAAGTTCAAATTTGAAAATATTTTTTTAATAAAAAATTAACTAATTAATTCATAAGAACTTAATTGAAAAATAACTTTGATCAATGATAAGTGAATTAATTTGTTTTAAAACAATAATACAACAAAGTGTAATTAATATGATTTTGACAGAATTTTAATTAATTCTAGAAAATAATTACTTACACTTGATGTTAAATAAAACGTAAGTGTTTTAAAACCTAATAATTCATTTATATCAATTCAAAGTTTAATATAATCAAATAATTTCAAATTCGTCAATAAATCTAAATTTGTGTGTTTGTTTGTGCAGATGGCAGAACTAAAGTTTGAGCCAAAGTACAATGTGGGTGCTTTCTTAGATGAAGATAGTAGAGAAGCCACTAGATATGAGGAAATGATTCGATTCTTGCTAAGGACTAGATATGTATATGCAATGTGTGCAAGACCTTTGATTTGTGCAAGACTAATCAAAAGATTCTGGAGAACAGCCAAAGCTGAAAGAGATGAGGTTTTTGATGCATTTTTGATAAAAAGAGTAAATGCAGTATGTGATGTCTATCATATTTATTCTAGCATCATTAAGCTTCCAGTGCAGGATTTGAAAGAGTTAAACAAACTACCTCTGATCAATCCATCTCGATCCAAACGAGGAGATATGTTTGTTGAACTGTTGAGAAGGTGTCTCCTGATGTCGCTGAGCAAGACAAGAAATATTTTCTTTCCATTATCTATGTGATGAATGCAGCTATGGAAAGAATCTCTCTGTGAAAAGCCCTTGCTTATGCCAACATAGTGAAGAAAGACATAAAAGATATAGAGTTCATGCGCATTTCAAGAAAAGGTGTGTTGGAGGTATACTCGAAGGAAAGCTAAAAACCCATCGAGTTATACGCCAATATCGATATTACTGGACTATAAAAAGATACTTTGGAAAGGATGAGCCAAATGGAGATTAAAACAAATTATTCAAGACCTGAACAGGGAATTCTTGCTTGTAAATTCAAGTCAGCAATAGCTAATGCATTGAAGGAACAAGACTTATTCAAGAAGAAGCCGATGTTTAAAGTAAAAGAAGAACCAAAAGACTTCTTTGAAGATTGAAGATGAATGTGCAGGAAGAGAGAAGATAAAAGAATGAAGCTGAGAAGAATGGAGAAGATAAAAGACTGAAGACTGAAGATCAGGTTAAGATAAGAAGACAAGAGAAGCAAAAGATAACTAAAAGACTGAAGACTGAAGATTTTGAAGACAGAAAGACAATGTCAACCTTAGGGGGAGTATTGTTAGTACTTCTTGAAAGATTAACATTTTTTCTTTATGTGTCTTTTTAAGTTTTTGTCATAGTATAGGGACTAGTCTTGTAATTAGTTAGTTCCTTTCTATTTATTTAGTATATATTGCTTAGACTTGTGTATGTTAGATGCATGTACGAATCTGCTACTTACACATTGTTATTGTCTTTGCTATTATCAATAAACTCTATGAATTTTGTTGATATTGTGATTTGATTTCATTACTTATTGTGTATTTCATTGAATTGATAACTAATATCATCACAGATCTATACATTTGATCCTATCTAGTTTTATTAAGATTCAGGCATTGTTCGACTCAGTTGCACAGTTGATGAACAATCAATAATGAATAATTTGATGTTATTTAAAAAAATCAAACATGAAACATGTGATGTCAAGCATTAGTTGATCATATTTAGGTTGTTAATTTGATGATTTGGGACTAAATGTTCATGCTGATCATGAACAGGCTTGATGTTCATGATAAAGAACAGACAAAAACACTGTTTAATCTTTCAAAATGATCAAAATGTGATTAATATGTGTTTTAATTGATATTCATCTTTAAAAACATCAAAAGAAACTTTCATTAACAAGAAATTTTGTTCATAACATCACAAACAATCTTTTAATGCATAAGCATTAGTGAATATAAATTGACACTTTGGCTTTTAAAAGTCTAACTTGATTTCAAAATTAACATGACAAAATGAACAATTTATGTGTATATTGAACTTGTAAAAAATGACAAAGCATCATTCAATATGAGGAATCAATTTTGATGATCATTTCAAATAAAGAATTCAACAAGCAAAACACAAAAGTGTTGAATTGTAAAAGTCAAACTGATTTGATCATTAAAACATTCAAATTATTTATTTTCAATTATAAAACAAGTTCTAAACATACATAGGTGGTTATTATTCAAACATACACATGAACACTTAATCACTAAATCATCATTACAAACAATTGTGCACATTTATTACTCAATTACTAATATGTATCTACATTTGTGCAGGTATGGCTAAGTTAATGTTTGTAAGAAATCACAACATCTGTGCATTTCTTGATCCTGACTCTCCTAGCTCACATAATTATAGAGACATGATTCAAGCAATCAAACAAACCAGACTTGTGCATGCTATGTGTCACACCCTCAAAATCCACGTGCGGAGTTTTACCGCGAGGCGTGTGAACAAACCAGGATCACAGTCAATAGTTACTCAGAATGACTCTATATG
>BJCO01738205.1:0-10697 GCA_018326465.1 Flaveria floridana
AACCCGGTTCGCCGGTTCCGGTCGGACCGGTCGACCGCGCGAACCGGCCGGTTAACCGGAAAACGGTCCAAAAGCACCGAACCGAACCGGCTCCGGCACCGGTTCCCGGTCGAACCGGTCGGACCGGCCGGTCCGGTCCGGTTTCGAAATCATTGATGTTAATGCTTAGCTTTTGTATGAATAAAAGATGTCATATAAAAATTAACAAAAAATGGATAGACATTCACTAAAAAGGCAACCATCTTCTACCATCCTACACCCCATGCAAGGTTGACCACTCCATTTAACCAAAAGCCAAAAATTAAACACCATATAACTTCTCATCTCTCTTACGGTTCATCATCCACACCCACAAACTTTCTACTTTTTCTATTTCCAAACTCAAGATCCAATCCAAGTCTTGACGCCTCAAGTGAACTAAGTTGTTTTCAAATAAGACTCAAGCTCCTTCAAAAGTTGTATTCTAAGGAGCTTAAATCTTTTCATTCTCTTTCTTTAAGATTCTTCACCTAGCTTTGCTAGCGGTATGAACTTCATTCTAACTCTTTATTTTATATATACTAAAAATCTAGCTTGAAATGCATGTTGGTTCACCTGGAGATGAGATGTATACTTTAAAGCTTTAAAACAAACTAAGTAACGAAATAAATTTATTTTAGTGTCTTCTTTGAGTGTTCGTAAATAGTATGTAAGTGTTAAAAATGTTTTTTTATGTTTCAAGAAAAGTTACAATAAAAACCTTAAGATCCATTCATATTTGAGTATTTTTGCATGCAAATTTTATTAGTTATGAGATATATAAATATATACCTCTAAAAAGAATCTATATATGTGTGTGTATAGGAAACATAAACGTGTATGCATGTGTATATGTTGTTTATTTCTCAAAGTCACAAAACCTTTACATTTAAACATGTTAGTAGAACTTTTGGTGAATATATATATTGGACTTTATTATGGGTTATTTTAGTATTTTAGTTGATAAAATAGTTAGCCTTGGAATTTATATGAAAATGATGTAATTATAAAAATATGAAATTTAAGACTTTAAATTACATTGTTTGTAAAAATCTAGATATTTTTATGTAAATATAAGCTAACATCTAAAGTTAAGTGTAAAACTTAAATTAGACAAATTAAATGGGCATAAGAATATATATTTTGCATAAATATATAATATCCTGATAAATAGTTACCTCCACAAATAAATATATACGAGCATAATTAGTCAAACTAAGGGGGATTATATATGTATATGTATATACTTTTTATTACGATCTTATTTTATAATAAAATAATATAAGTATGTATTATTTTCACTCTTTCACGATGAGTTTTGAATAAATGTGTGTGTGTATTGAATATTTGGCTATTTTTCACAACTACGATGCAAAACGGTTATATTTTTTTTCAAGATAAATAAATAAATAAATAAATAAATAAATAAATAAATTTATAAACATATATTTATTTATTGATCGAGACGTGTTGTGACACAGGTATTATGAGTTCTGGGAATGTATTGCCAAATTTGTTTATATCCATATATACTTGTCTATATTTCATGTGTAAATATATTTATATGAAACATCACTAAAGGGTCATCACAATTAATACTTGTCTCAAACGAAAACATCTCAATTGAGTCTAATAAGTTGGGTGAACAACTTGCTTGATGATCAAGTCCTTGTAAATCTTAAGGTGTCTTATGTGTTTTAGGACACGGGTAGATCGGGTTTCATTTTATCTCAGGTTATTTGTATTTGCTACCTTGCACGCTTTCAGGTGAGTTTTACGGACCCATTTTTACTTATTTTTCTTTTTGGGGGAGATTAAATGCAAATTACTAATTTTCTTGGACACATTACTTGTCAATGATTTCACATGTTATATAAGTTGTTTACTTACCGTATGAAGTCCCATGTTATCGGACTGTTAGTTTATTTCCCAAAGTCCCGTTTGACTGGAGGTCTAAACGGGAGCATTATTTGCATATTCACCCCCGTGCTCACGGTAGGCATGGGTAGGGGCAATCTATTACAGTTACAGTCTAGATTCGGTTGTGGTGCTTATATAATGTTGTAGTATTGTATGATCGACAATCAAATCATAGAAAGAATTATGGTCCATTACACTATCTACTATTACTTTAAAACCTGTGAACTCACTAACTTTATGTTGACACATTTTCATGCATTTTTTCTCAGGGTATTTGATATTTGCATCAAGTTAAGCTAGCTTGGGCCACTTCGTATTTAGGGTCATTCATGCTGTTTGGAACATTTATTTCTGTATTTATCGAGTTTTGAAAACAATTTACATTAGTTCATTGCTTTTGCAATATAACTCTGAAAACAATTATATATTTTTTAAATGTATTACAACGTATGTTTTACTAAATCATGTAGTGGTCGATCAAATGACTGTGATTTCATGATGTTCACGCCCTGCGGGAACCCCTGTGGTTGGGGTGTGACAATCCTGTTGTGTACGAGGAGGGCCACGCGTATCTTAGGAAGATGACCGCCGAAGAAATTGATCTTGTCGAGAAGTTACACAGGCAACATGTGCGGCCACAACACATCCACTCAGCCGTAAGGGAGTAGTTTCCTGACAACGACTGTGTTGTTCAGGACATGTACAATCTGACATCAAAGTTTAAGGATGAGGGGAAAAAGGCATGACATTAATGAACGTGAAAACCTGCTAGAATCTAAAGAGTTCGTGTATGAAACACGGAAGAATCCAGCAACTAAGGTCTTGAAAGATGTTTTCTTTTGTCATCCTACCTCGTACAAAATGTGGCGCGCATTCCCGCACGTTATGTTGATAGACACGACGTACAAGACCAACATGTAAAACATTCCGTTTGTTTAGGTTATTGGCGTTACATCGACGTCGAAGTCGTTTTGTATTGCACACACATTTATATCGAGTGAACGACAGGACAACTTCACATAACGGATCAGAGATATGCTCGATGGGTGTGTGCAGCCCCGTGTTATTGTCACAGACAGGGACCTGGCCTTGATGAGCATGTGTGACACAGTGTTCCCGAGTGCTACTAAAAACCTATACAGGTGGCACGTTAGGGAGAATATCAAGAGAAGGTAGAACGTCCTTTTCAAAGCTGACATATGGAAGGATTGTCCATACTGGTGGAAGATCCTGTGTTCGTCTCCCACAGGGCATTGTATAAATACAATTTCATAAAGATGGAAGAAACGTTAAATGAAGATGGTAAACATGGTAAGAATTTTATAGTTATTTTTACTCTAATAATCTATTTGTTCATTTTATAAAATTTATTATTTCTTTCAGAGGTGTGGGAATATATTTGTAATAACTTGTTGATGCCATATAAAGAAAAATTTGTTACTTGTTGGAAGTACGACCATCTCAACTTTGGTGAATATACAATTAGTAGGGTTGAGGGGCAACACATCAACTTCAAGAGTGACCTCACAGGGACCAATAATACATTGCACACACTTATCGGATATGTCTGTGATCTCGTGCGTGGCCAGGAGATTGAAATTTGTAAAACATTCGAGGTATCTCATGTGAAGATTAGAAAAGATTATCGACTGCAATTGTTTTCAAAATTGCATTATAAGGTATCTATTTTTTGCATTAGTCTTCTAGAATCAAAGTTGATGAAAATGAAAATGATTCAGAAGTCAGGGGTTTCATGTAGACACCAGTTGTCCACATCCATGGGCTTGCCATGTGCTTGTCGGTTGGAGATATACTTCCGGGAAGTTAATATATACTTGAAATACATTTTTTACCATTGTCACATGATACATATTTTTCACTAATAATTTAAATCCAGGCATATGTTGTATTCCACTCAATGCGGTAGATCCACGCTGGAGGAAGCTTGATGACTTGAAACAAAAGGTTATGTCGTCACCCTATAATCAAGTAAAAAAAGGTTTAAGAAATTGTACGACTCTTTGTTTTCAAGCAAGTCAAAACTTAAAGAGCCTGAGGTGCGTCATGACGGACATATAAGGTTCCATTACATATAATTGTTTATTCCATTACATTCACTAACCAAACATTTATTTATTTATTCACACTCAATGGTTTATTTCCGTCCGTTATTACTGCGTACCAAATGTTACCTAAGGTTCCATTAGCAACAACCGGATTCTATTAGTTTTTTCATTATACATCGTGGTTCTCATGTTAGAGATTTAGTTTTTTCATAATTCGATTTTGTAGTAGTTAGACCGTGTTGAAGCAATTATAACTTTGCCAAAAACGGATAAAAGAAAAATACAAAACACTTAACCGGTAAATTTGAAGATTGAACTATTTATAGAAGTGAAAGTGCAACTCATACTTGTGAAGTGGTCTTTTTGTGCGTGCTAGATGCATGTAAATAATTACTTGTTTGTATGAAAACTTGAATAATGCGGTAGGAAATTGGGATTGTTTTCCACAGTTTTTGTACGATAAAGTGTTTTGATGACACATTTGGATGTACTAGGATCTGAGTTGCTTTTGTATAAGAAAAGTGGAGTTTGAAATGCTTATTATTAGAGGCAACAAAAGTCGATAGTTAAATATACTTTAAACGGATCGTAAAATAAATTTAAATTCACAACTCTGAGGTTTGTTACAAAGTTGATAAACGTGTATAACTTTTGCTAGGCGATGGGATACCGCTTTTTTTAGGAGAATCGAACGTAGTAGTATGTTAACTAACAACTTTAAAGGATGAAATTACTGGTATTAGCCGTACAATTGAAAATAAGCATTGGCTGTAACAAAAAGATTACTTAGAAAACATTCCATCATGATCTATTTTATGGACCTATTTAAGCATCTAAGTATAAGGATATAGTAAAATTTAAAAAATGTAAAATGTAAAAAGAACTAAAATTAACTTTTTTTTAAAAGTAATAAAAAGTGTAATATAAAAAAAAAGGTCATAATTCTAATGTAAAGTTGAGTGCTTAAGTATAATAGTGTGAACATTAGTGGCAATTTATGACTGTTTCAGAAACTTAATTAAAACCTAAAGTAGAAAATAAAAAAAACTAATGAAAGGTGGCTAGCGAGACTCAAAATTAGGGGTGTAAACTAGGGTTAAGCAAAAAACGAACCGCAACCGAACACCGAAATGATAACCGGAAAAAATACCAAAAAAACCGATAACCGAGAAACCGATCGGTTCGGTAACGGTTTCGGTTTCTATGTTTTCCATAACCGAATTAATCAAAACCGAACCGAACTTATGTAATTGTTAAAATTTTGTAATTATGTACCAAATATTATCATGTTTCCTTATGCCTTTACACTTTTTTGTTCAACTTCCCTGCACATTTTAGAACCATTTTAGTTTAAAACATACATTTTCGTTTTCTGCTGACGTGAATCTATCAATGGGATTGCATATCAAATTTGAAATTTCAGCTTATAAGGGTCAATAGTTGGCTTATATTTAAGAAACTAGTCTCCTGTGAAAACTAGTAAAGATATATGATAGATATCTTGCAATCTACAATTGATTTTAATAAGCAAAAACATCAACATAAATGACCATATAATGTATTAGAAACAATGTCTAATCCAACCTCTTCTTCATCCCACATTGATGTTTTGTAAATACTATAAGTTAGTATAACTCATTTATAAAATGAACACACATTGCAAATTAGTTTATAAAAGCTCCCAATATTGGATTTTTTTGGCCTATTTGGTAAAAAAAATTAAAACAAAAGTTCACTGGCTCTCTATTTTTACTTTATAAATTAAATTAAATTAAATAACTAACACAAGTTTTGAGTTGGTTATTAACCGAAAATAACCAAAACTGAACCGAAAACCAACATGATAACTGAAATAACTGAATAGATATTTGGAAACCGAATTTAGTTATCGGTTTCGGTGGTGTATAGAAACCGAACCAAACTGACATTTGCTCATCCCTAGTATAAATGAGTCGAGCTCGAGCCCGAGCTCATATAGGCTTGAGCTCGACTCATGATTACTTAGGAGGGCTCGAGCTCGGCTCTTTTAGAGCTTTATTTTGGCTTGAAAAATACTTTTTCAAGCTCGAGTTCGACTCGGGCTCGACTAGTTTATTTACTTAAATATTATTTTTAATATTTTTATATTTAATTTTGATATGCATTTATAATTAAATTTTTATATATAAAATTAGACATAATATTTAATTTTTTTATATTAACTTTATATATAATAAATATTTTATATATATATTTAGTAAATTAAATAAAAATATATAAACAAAAAGGTCTTTTAGACTCACGAACCGGCTCGATCAAGCTCGATACGTGAAGCTTGGGGTCGGGCTCAATAGTTAAATAAGCTTTTTCTCAAGCTCGAGCTCGGCTCGACCTCAATAAAACTTGGCTCGTATCGAGTTTTTTTGATCAATACGACCTCTAGTAGCTCGCGAACGAATCAGCTCATTTTCACCCATACTCAAAATGTTTCAAGAAGAAAGGTGTTAACCACCTCAACCAAAATTAAATAAAACAATAAAAGAATTTTTATAAAAGGAGTGGGTGAAAGCTCTGAAAAATAAATTGAAGGTCGAAGATCCAGCCATGTGAATCACTTACGATTGTTATTCATTCTTAAAAATTTGAAATACTTGTGGGCATTCAGGTTTTCAAAAGTTACACATTTTAGCATCAATTGATCATCAAGTCGTAATATTTTTGGTACGTTTCGCTAAGTAACTTAAAATAATAATAAGTTCACGTGCGGAAACCCAACCTTCTTGGATATCAGGCCTTTTTACAACTTAACTAAACAATATATTTAACAAGAAAAATTCTTTAATTAAAATTAAAGGTACATAAATCGTAAACTATAATTCCCATATATACTAAATAAATATCAATACTAAACAAACTCAAACACTATCGAAACAATAAAATAATCAAACAAACTAACTCCGAACTCAATTAGATAACTGATAAACTAACATAACTAGAGGTGTTCATCCACGCGCGTTGCGCGTGGGATGGACACCGGTCTTAAAAAATAAGAAAGTAGGACATTCGTTAATTATTTGATGTTTAAACTCATTCAAGGCTCAGAATATGCTACTCGTAGCGGCTACAAGCAAGAATGCTGTCACGCCAAACAATGGGCTATCATTTTGGTTTCATCACGGCCTTGATGCAACGTAAATAACTACAATAATTTTCTGGACATTTGCAACAACATAACATTGTAAAGAGTCATCATTGACAATTATCCCAACAGCTACCAAACGTCTCCATACCAAACATAACTGATCATTGACATAGCCAGTTTTCAAATACCAACGATACCAATCAACCCAACAATAACATCATCATCAGGCCATTTAACTTTCTGACAATGCATCTGTCACCAAAATAGAGCAAACTTTAGAGCATAAGGTGAACATCAACTCTATAGCAATATCATTGAGGCAAGGTCTCAGATGAGGTAATTCTCATCATCATTGACACAACAAAGAAGGCAAAACGTAAGCAAAATATCAGATGACATAATCTCCATCATCGTAGACCATTAGAACTCAGGTAACCCAAACAATAGAACAAACCAAACTATAAAGAAAGTCTTAGATGTGATAGCTCCGGCCGACGATGGTCGGGGTTGAACCATAGCTCGCACCCATCGGCCATGCAAAGAACCCCCATCTTATTAATATCAACAACCAATAGCCAAACCTCAACAATAGAGGTTATTTTGAAAGCCACAAAAGGGTATCAGAAGAAACATGGATAAAAGGGAGCAAGTAGGTGGTCGCACCACCACCATTGCGCGTAGGGCTCAGATAATCCATCATAGCCGTATATACATCACAGATCAGACAGTAAGCTCAGAATCGAATCACAGTCACGGCTGCAGGCCATAATGGTTGCCACGCCACGGTAACTGATAATTTTTTTTCGAATACAATCATAGCCAAACAGACACTACACACCTTACGATAAAGATAATTCTGCACTAACCAGGCTTAGAACCGCTATCTGGTCATTCCAGTCATAGCCACTGAAACGGAAACTAACTAAACACACCCAAATATAGGTAGTCTCGGATGAGCGACAACTCGTCGTCATCGACATCTCTACTGCGGCACAAACAAAATAATGAGCCGGTATCAGTCTCAGATGAGGCAAAACCTCATCATCATCGACAAATCACAAACCAAGCAGGCCACCATTACTGTTGTTACAACCGTCAACATCAAGAGACCATAACCAGTCTTAAATGGGGCAAATCAACCCGTTACCTTCACCACCGCCACCATTAACATGAAGCTGATAACAGGGGAAAGCTAACCCCGACGATACGACATGCACCGGTCGTTGAAGTACAACCAAGAAGCGGCGACGACGACGGTAACGATGAAACCAACCAAAGATTCGCGAACAGCCGCCACCATAGGCAAAAGCCCCAAATCAAAACCCGAAACAACCGCCACATGCAACCATCGCCACCTGCAGGGCGACAGAGAGACAGAGAGCCTGATGGGATCTCCGCATAACCAACGGCGACCGCCCCACCCCAACCCATGGCGGAGAAGCAACAGAGCCATCGTTACCGTCACCACCACATTCTCAATCCGAAAACCCTAAAAGGGCATCAGAAAGACATAAAGAGATGGGAGCAACAAAGGTGCTCGCGCGACCACCATGAACACTGTCAATGGGCAAAAGACCGCTACCTGCCCCATCTTAACCACAAAAGGGAGACAGAGCGGCAACAACCTCCATAACCGCCGCCATCACAACAGTCACAACTTGCAAAACAAACATGCAAGTGACCCAGGCATCAACACCACCATAACACTTACCTGAAACAAACAGCAATAGGGGGTGATGCGATCCGCCGCCGTGGGCCGGCGGTGTAACCGAAGACAGTGGTGGTGCAGGGGGGATGATGATGGAGGTAAGGGAAACCCAAGTATCGATATATACAAAAGGGTGGTCTGAGGAACAAAATGAACGACTCAGATCGGGAGGAACAAAATGAACGGCCGTGATGGAACTTGCCACTGTTCATCAGATTTGTTAAATTCATAGTATGTAATTATCTCGTATCATATCCTTAATTTTAACTATCGTGTAATTACAAGATTAGTCCAACTAACCACCTTCATCATCGAGACTAGACTAAAAGTTTGAGCATGTGACCATCAAAGCAACAGAAAACAAGTTCCTGATTAGTGGCACTTTTTGATCATAGATCATCTTCGAAATGGATGGTAATACGCATTCAGTTCTATCGTTTGCAATTGAAATAACTTTCATGTGATGAGTCGGATAGGTTGTGATGATAGTGATAGTGATATGACAGGACCATCACACGAGTTTAACCGTGAAATCCAATTTCCCAGTCAAACCGCTTTTCTAAGATCATTCTTTCTACTCCTAAATACTATCTAACTTTGCACTTGTAAATATTTAAACTTTCATCATTTTTGTGGAGTCAATCACTAATGCTACTAGGTTATAAGATCATAATTGAATAACCAATATTTTTTATTGTTAGAAGTATCTTGATATGCAATATACCTATTTGAGTATTGAAATTGAGTTTAAACTAGCAATCTCTTATAAACTGAGATCAGATTAATAATAACCATGTGCATTTTAGATCAAATTGGCAATACCGATGTGTAGCCAGCTAATTTTCCCAGGAGTGGTATCAAAAGAGAGTGACCGAATATGAATTAAGATGACTTGTAAGCTACTTGAAATAGACCATTTAAAGCTTAAAAATAAGCCAAGCTTAACCGAGTTCGAGCTCGAGCTCGAGCTCAAGCATATATTATAGCTCGTGAGCTTAAATAAGCTTTTTGTTTATATAAATTTTGTTTATTAAATAATTATTTTTGTATAAATAATTTTTTTATTGATTATACAACTATTAACAAAATAATTAACTTATTATATGTTATGTTGTATATAAAGAAGATAATTATAAATATGCATAATGAATTATAAAATTGTAGAAATAAAATATTTAAATTATTAACAGCCTATTTCAAGCTTCATAAATAAAGCATAAAGCTTCATGAAATATTTCAACTAATATTTCAAATAATTTTATGTTCTATTAATAACATGGGTTTATAGATGTATGTTCTAGAAAAATCAGAACAAAAATTGTAATACGACGACCTGTAACTAACTCTTAAGAATAGTAATATAACTTAAATAATAGTAAATAAACAAATAATTCACGGGATCATATTGTAACACCTCAACCCGGAGAGGCTGACGTGTTACTATTACAGATATCAAATCAAAAACCAAATTCACGATATTAAAGCGATAATTTCAAACAAACCGGATAATTCGAAAGATCCTAATTAAGTTATTTATTACATCAATAAAAGTAAAATACAATCTTGATCTTCAATCACTCTTCACTGATTTTCCGGAATACCCTGATTACCTACAATCAAATAAGAAAAACACCACGAAAGAAAATACGGCTGAGTCAAAAGTTGCTCAGTGACGGAAATAACAATAGTAATGATACGAAGCATAAAATACTTAAATCTGAATACTGAACGGATCATATGATACTGAAACAGAAATCTGATTCTAAACATATTATACTGATATTGAACTGAACATGTAATACTGAACTGAACTGATCTACACGACGCGTATATACAAACAAAATAAGTCGTGTAATATAAGAAG
>BJCO01738209.1:0-25135 GCA_018326465.1 Flaveria floridana
TGGGCTTCAGATGATGTATCAGCTGATGACTTTAGTAGATGTCATCAGCTGATGTCTTCAGTCTTTGTCTTCAGACTTTGTGCATCAGTAGATGATCTTCAGTTCTTCAGTTCTTCAACTTTTGATCTTCAGCACTTGTCTTCAGTACTTGAAGTCTTCAGTACTTGTATGTTTCAGTACTTCAGACTTCAGTACTTATCTTCAGCACTTTGGGATCTTCAGCTGTTGTACTTCAGATCTTTGATCTTCAGCTGTTGATTCTTCAGACTTTGTCAAACTGCTGATGAAGGTCTTCAGCAGTTGATGTGATGACATGTGGGACTTAGAGGTTTTCCTGATCTTGGCTCATTAGTTCTTTTGGTCCAACAAGTAGCTCTTGACCAGTAAATTTCTATCCACTAGACTCTCCAACTTCTACAGATCTTTGCTGAGCTGATGAGAATGAAAATCTACAAATGAGGTCTTTCATGTTGTTCTTTATAATTTGAACATAGCTAAATAATAATTATTGCTGATGTTCAAGATTTTTAATCCTCTCCTCCTCATATATGTGTTAGGTTTTCTCCAACATCTCTCTCTCAAGTACTTGAACCCTCTACTCAAGTGTAACAGATGTAGTTGAGCTAGATGGGTACCGACAGTTTGCATTTGCTCTGGAGGAGTGTTAATGAAATCCTCCATACCAAAAGTCTCATCATCGCCTTCACCTCTCGAAGGTGTACTCAAAATATAATATGTAGTGGGCATAGGAGATGATGTTACAGTAGTAGATTCTCTAATGAACACAGGAGTCTCTTGACGTACAACCTCACTAAAAGTGACTTGACGCTCAGACACTAGTATATCAAAACTAGATGACCAGTGGTTATTGGGGTCCGATGCTTTCTGATCACACCTCGTCCTTTATCCCTATCGCGTGGACTAACATCTGAATCAACTTTATTCTTAGCCATCTCTTCTTCCTCTTTTGAGTGGCTGGTGAATCCTCAGGGACAAAATCAGTATGAACATCCTCAGTTGTGCATTTAGTAGGTTTAACCTGCATTCTGGGTCTCTCTTGTTAAATGTAAGGAACTTCTCCGATCCAATCACTATCTGTCTTACTATCAATAAACCATGAATCAATCTCTTCATCAACAGACCTTCCACCAGAATGAGAAGAACATGAATCAATCTCTTTATCAATAGACCTTCCACCAGAATGAGAAGAACTTCCTGGAACAACATCAGGAGTTTGTGAAGATGAAGCAATTGGGTCTATCTGCTTTGGTTCTGAAGTAGCTTGTTGCTGAGAGAGCCGAGCATCAGACTGAAAACCATCAACAAATTAGCCAAGTTTGGCAAAGTAATCGGCTTTCCATGCATTCCCTTGGGAACCCATCAAATAAGTGAATATGTCATTCTTTATAACCATGACTATAGAAGTACCGGAATAAGACACATCTAACTTAGGATGAGCAGCATTCACTATCATCTGTATAAACCAGGGATACATGATAAACTTCTTTTTGGCTGATGAAATAACATTCTTCTACATCTTAGAGAATATAGCCTTGGATATGCTTTAAGGTAAGTAATTGCCAATGAAACTAGCAAGGATCCGAATACAACACTGAGGGTATCTAATCCTTCCTTTAAGTTAGTTAACCAATGTACAACCACATGGAATAGGAATTTCCAAAATAAAAGTAAATGATTCTTCTCCAGAGATGGATATATATGATCATATCCCATTCTCCTCAGGTAGTCTCTGGCTACATCATCATCTAGCTTTACGGGAGCATTGGGTTGGTCTTCTAACAACAAGACACTTTTAATAGTCTTAGTAATAATAGTAACCCTCTTTTCTTTTACTATGGTAGAAATACAGAGTTCTTCCTCAGAGTCTCTCTCATTAACAGTTGATAACCAAAACTCATCAACAACATCTATATATATGTATTCAGGTTAGCTGATATGGCATGATAAATATGAGTAGTCTTCAGTGTATCAATAAGAAATCAAAATAAGGCCATTTTCTAGGAACATCACTAAGATAAGCAACCGTATTATGGTTTTTGTTTAAACCATTTGTCTAGCCATCTGAAATCAAAATAAATAAATTAATTAATATTAAAGTTCAACAATTTAGACTTTGAAAATTTTTAGAAAATTTTGAAAAATTGAACTTTTCTCATGCGAATTTTTTCAGTTAATTTCAACTTCTCGTGCAACAAGTTACACTTCGCATATAACTAGTTTGACGAAAAGTCAACTATTCGTGTGACTGGTCAAAGATTCCAACGCGAGAAGTTTTATGCGATTTTGAAAGTTTTCGCGTCTGTTCATGTTCATGGTGCTTTACGCAAGTGATAACTTCAAAAACAAAATTTTAAATTACGATCATTTTAGCGAAATAAAAAAATTAGCCTTTGAAACCTGTTTTATTAGAGTTAATTAGGTTAGTATTAGGTTTAATTTTGATTAATTTCAACATATTTTGAGTTTATTTGTCCATTAAGTTTCAGTTCAACACCAAACCAACACAAATCCAATCATTAAGCATCAATTTACCTTGTTTATATCTTAGAAAGACCACAATGAACGTGTATATCATGAGAAAATAAATCAACACTTAAGAAATTTATGAGAGAACATCAACAGTTATGCGACGCGAATGATCAAATATTTGCATAGTTGTTGAAGATATATCCATCTGACTTGTATCGCGAGAAGTCAGCTTTCGCACTCAAGAACTTCTCGTAGGTGAGAAGTTTAATTTCTTAAATTTTCAAACTTTTCAAAATTTTCTTCAAATTTTCATTTGTTTAAAATTTTGTGTTATTACTTATTTTGAATTTTATGTTTAACTAAGTGTTTATTGTTAACCAGATATAAACTTTTATAAACAAATTTAGTAAATTAAAACAAAATGAAAGAAAGTAAAACATATTAAATCATAGATTTTTTAAAGTTAAATCCATTTTTGTGAATTTTCATGTATAGGATCATATTTTCTTTGAAATTGATTATTAATATCTTCTAGTTGTATTTAAAGTAAGACTTGTTAAGTTGATTGTCAATATGATTTATTTAATTTAAACTCATACTTCAATATTTAGTAAAACAAATATGTTGTGCTTATTATCATGTTTTTATTTAGAGTAAATTACCATTTGCATCTCTAACATTTTCCCGTTTAACTACTTGTATCCTGCAATTTCAAAGTCTTGATTTTCCCCCTAACATTTCATTCTTCTCTCCATTTGAATCTAAATGACTAACTCCGTTAAATTGTTCTGTTAACTCTTTATGGAAAAGACTAAATTGCCCTTAAGAACATAAAAATAAAAAACCTTGTGGGACCACCCACAACATCGTTTTGTTCTCCTTTGACCCATACCACCTCCACACCTTACGCACACCACCACTCATTGCCGCCCATCCACACAAGCAACACCACCTCCACTATCGCTGGCCACCTCAACCCACACCACCTCCACTGTCGCCAATCTCCACAACCCCCACTGCCACCAATCTCCACAACCCCCACCACCTCTACTGCCGTTGACTACCTCAACCCACACCACCTCCACTATCGCCGGCCTCTACAACCCTTACCACCTCCAATGCCGCCAGCCTCCAGAACCCCCACCACGTCCATTACCGTTGACCACCTCAACCCATACCACCTCCAATTTCGTCGGCCTCCACAACCACCACCACTACCGCCGGCCTTCACAACCCCCACCACCTCCATTGCTGCCGGCCACCACAACCCACACCACCTTACTACCGCCTGCCACCACAACCCAAACTACCTCCACTATTGCCCATCACCATAATCCACACCACACCCACACCACCTCCACACCTTACCTATAACACCACTCACACCACCACCACTACAAACCATAAACACAACTGACACCACTGTCACCACTTCCACTGTCACCTGCCACCACAAACCACACCACCTACACTGTCGCTTGTCACTACAACCAACACCGCCTTTACTGTCTCTTGTCACCACAACCCACTCTACCACCATCAGACATGTAAATCACCACCATAACCTTTACATGCCCTTTTCTAGGTTTTCTTACCTCCAAAACGATAAAAGCATCATAGTGTTGGTGGTGTTGGTAGTGGAGGTGGTGGAGGTGGTGGCGGCAGTGTTAGTTGATTTAGAGAGAGGGGAGGGTGGGATGTATGATAAGAAAGAGAGTTAAGTGGGTTGATAGAGGTGTTTATATTAAATTAATGTTATATTATGGATGTGAGTTAATGGAAGTTTTGTCATTTTATAATATGTTAACAGAACAATTTAAAGGAGTTAGTTATTTGGATTCAAATGGACTCAATTATGAAAGATTAGTGGGCAAATCAAGACTTTGAACTACAGGGATGCAAGTAATTAAAATAGAAAAACGTCAGGGATGCAAAATGGTAATTTACTCTTTTATTTATCATATGAAATCAATGGATAACACAATCAGAAATCCTGTAGAATTGCTATCCATCTTCAAGACACTTTTGATATTTCAAGTCACCTTGATTTGACTTAAATATTTACCTCTGATCAGTAATATCATGATTATTGAATTTCTTAGAATATCTATTTAGAGCATAACTAGCTTATGAAATGTTTCTGAACATAAATATTAATAACTTTTAGGACTTATTAATAGCCAGTTAAACTTTGTTTTGTGCCAATTCGGACTTACATGCACCATATTTTATTTTTCCTCCTGTGGCAGTGTTGGAATATTTAAAGATGATACTTACCAAAACGTAAGTGCCAAATCTCATGATGATTACTAAAACCGACACGGTGAAAATATGCTAAAGATATGATCAAAATAAAGAAAATTGACCAAAGTCAAACTTTATTAAACTTGGTCAACCATGGTCAAAGTCAACAGTCAACATCAGCGGTCGTCCCAAATAACGTCATCACCCGACAGTCAGGCATCAGTAACAAAGAATTTATCAGACGTAGAACTACATTTGTGTAATCATTTTATGCTTAAATGTAATAGTTTCTTAATTTTGTAAATAGTATAAATGACTAAGTGTAGTCATTTATACTCAATGAACAAGAAACAAGTAAGAATAGAGTTTTAGAGAGAAAAACTCACGCAAAAGGTGTAATCACTAACATTGAGAGAATTCAAGGTTGAGTGTGTGTGAGATAGTGTTCTTGCAAACTCCCTTGTAATCCTCTTGTATCAAACACATGAATGAATGAAATATTTCTGAATTTGTGTTCTTGTTTGTTCATCATTCATTCATCATCATCATACATGTTCATCTCTTGCATATATATCTTCACGAAATCATCAACAAATCTGTGAGATTCCACATCACAGATATGATAAATAGCAACAATACGATTGCAATATTCGATCCACACGAAGTATTAGATTTTCACAGTTGGTATCAGAGCATTGGCTCCTTGTTCTTCAAATTTTTCACAAAAAAAATTGAACCACAAGTTTGATCTACAAATTGTTATTGTTTTTGATGAAATCAAAGCTACCGTTAGCTTAGATTTGTTATTTCATGATGATCTGCAAATTTTCATATCAATTAAAGTTCATTTGAGCCATCTATTTGAAGATTCAAGTAGACTTGTTCTTTAAGTCTTCAAATGCTCATGAACGTGAAATTTTGATTTTGTTGTTGTTTGATCGAATTTAAGCTTCTAATAGCTTTACTTTGTGATAACTAACACATCTGCAAAGTTTCATATCAATTGTACTATCACAACACTCGAATTTGAAGATTTTTGAAAATTTTGTGTTCTTGAGGAAAATTCATCAAAATCACGAATCTTATGTTGTTTAGCTGAAATTGATAGTGGTTTTAGCTTAGAAACATCAAATCTAAGGTTCTTTTGTCATTCATAACATCCAAATCATATATTTTGAACATTGATTTTTAGATCTGGGTTTTGGTTCTTCATTGGTGTTCTTCATGGGTTTATCATTTAAATCTGATTTTAGATGATGATTATATGAAAGTGATTGTTGTTCTAGCTTAGAATCACTTAGCTACAGTTATTATAAGCTTGGATTTCACTCAATTCCATCAAAAATTCAAGAATCAAAAGTTGGTTCATTCAAGAACATGAAGTTTGACTTTTTCAGAGTCAAACTGTTTTGAAATCCAAAACTCAACATATTCTATGATTTAATTCGGATTTTGATTCATTTGTTCATCATACAATCATTCAAAATCATTCAAACAAACACACATACAACAAGTTATGAATTCGAAAGTCAAATTTCATTCATAATCAACATTTACAAAGAGTATATACAAATTACACTTAATTTTTGACTAGTTGTTCTAATTTCACAGCTGTTGAGATAATTCTACAGCTGATAATCTTTATTTTTCATGCAACCAAGTGTCCACAGCTGATGAGATAATTCCACAGCTGTGATGCACAACGTCCACAGCTGACAAACATCCATGTTTCTAAGTGTTCACAGCTGATGAACAAAAGTTCCACAGCTGATGAACAAAACTTCCACAGCTGATGAACAAAACTTCAACAGATGATGAACAAAACTTCAACAGATGATGAACAAAACTTCCACAGATGATGAACAAAACTTCCACAGATGATGTTTTAATTCATACACCATCCATAATATCATTATTATCATCTTCAACATTGATCGCCATCATCCATGACCATAATTCATTCCAATTTCCAGCCCAAACATTCAAACACCCATTCATTCACAGTTAACACCCAAATCACCCGTAACTCACTATGAATATACACCCAATCATACACACTGCTAAAAATCAACATCAACAACATAAAAGTCACAGCGGATGAGTGTTTCGAATTCACAGCAGACGAACATATTCATCAACTCAAATCATGTCCACAGCGGACACTATACCTGATTTCACAGCGGACAGAACACACACAGAAGGCGACAAAATTGAGCCGAATCCACAGCGAATTCACAATTGAAGAAGAAGACAGCGGACAGGTTCATTCCACAGCGGATGAATCTTCATGTCCACAGTAGACAAGTTGCACAGCGGACAAGCATCAACATACAGCGGATGAAAGGTTTTTAAAAAACATACAGCGGACAAGTAAAACTTAGTCCACAGCGGACGAAAAACTTGACATCACAGCGGATGCACAAACCTGTAAATTCCACAGTAGACTTTGATTCCACATCGGACATTACTTAGTCCCTGCTGTCCACCATTGAGTCCACAACGGACGACAACCCCGAAGAAGATCCGGTCAGAAGCTTCAATCGCAACTATCATCATCTTTGGTCGATCCCCTCAATAACATCAGTTCACCATCAACTACCCCAAATCACCTTCGACGCGCGACAACACCAATCGATCATCTTCGAACCACAATCGACCGCACACCCAAATCAGTTCTTGATATCCACCAACCACCATCGACAACAACCCATCATCGAATCAAATCTCCGACCGTAACCCAATCTACCTTCGAACATCAGTCGACTGCAATCATACCCAGAACCATCCCAGTCGACTGAACACCTATACTCCCGACAACCACCATCGATCATCATCAAACATCATCATCGGAGAAGCACAGGCCACCACCGATAACCATCAGCACCGCCAACAAACCTCCGATTTTTATTGATTTCAGTTTGTGGTGTTAAGAGATCAGGAAAGAAAGAGCACCGGTGAGATTGATAGTGTGCAACAGAAGGCAATTCGGGACCTTTTGTTCTAATCCCTTTGACCGACAAAAGGGATTTGTTTAAAGGTTTTCAATTTTGACTTTTCTTTCCAATCTTGACCAGCACACTATAGTAATTTTTTTAATAATATTAATATTTTTCTTAAAACAAACAAATTTCAATTGATAAATTTTTTAAAATGTTTGTTCTCGGAAGAGTTTTTATTGAGTTCGGGAGAATTTTTTAATTCTCGGAAGATATTATTTTTTAAAAGACATTTATAGTTTTCCAACAAACAAATTCACAATATTTTTAATCAGGATAATTTGATTATAATTTGTTTAATCATCAAGTTAAAATCATTCAATTTTAATTGATTAAGTCCAAATTTTAATTTGAAATATTCAAATATTGTTACTTTTTAATTAAGCTAGATTAGTTTTAGTCAAGCTTAAATAAATTGTAATCGAACAAAGTTAATTTTTTAATTAGGCCGATCTAATTAAATTGAGTTTTGACGTTCTTTGTATTCAATTAAAGTTTTAAAATTTGAATTTGATTTAAAACACAACATAAATTTTCAAATCATTTTTGTTATTAAATAAAATGGAAAATTTAACATCAGTCATTGACACTCGTGTTTCAAGAAACCGAGCTATCTTTCTTGATGCGGGTAGAAAGAGATTTCAAGAATTCAAACAAAGAAAACCAAGCTGCAAACAAGCAAACAACAACAGTAAATCAAACAAAAGCTGCAAACAACCAATCATCAGCAGCACATCAAACAATAACTCATTGTTTGATAATACAAACATTCAATTGTACATCAGTCACATTGAGAAAGAACTGATGCACTTACATTCATGCAATCTTGCAAACTCAAACAACACATTGTCTAATGATTTGATAAAATACAGGTCAGAGATGGAACAATCTCAAAGATATGATCAAGCACAAATCAAGACATTGAATCAACAAAATTCAATCACCGGATTGAATATTTTGCATAATCATCAAACAAAAACCTTAGAAAAACCCTAGTGTTTTTGTACACAATTCACAAGAATTATGTTTTTGTTCTAGAACATTCATCAGCAAAATTTTGTCTTGGACAAAAAGTTTTCAAAACAAACTTTTTGATCTAAAAAGTTAACAAACAAGAGACAAATTATTGTTTTTAGGGTTTTCTGTAAAAAGAGAATCTTGACTTTAGGAAAATGAAAAAAAAACATCATTCTTTCTAAAACTCATCTTGTCAACCGTGACAAGAAAGAAACAAATCATAGGACATTAATTAAATAATTAATTAATTCCTTTATTTGGTAAACTATTAAAATTAATTAGTTTATCAATCTATCAAACAAATCCTAGAGACAAATTAGGATTAATTAAATTTTAACACCATATTAAAATTTAAAACAATCAAGTTAACTTAATTTTAAGTTAAAATCAAACAAAAATGTCTGACGAACTTTCAGGAACAAATAGTGGTCTCAAACCACCAAGACTAAAAAACAAAGCAGACTTCAAACAATTGAAGATAATGTTTCGTAACTGGATTATCTTTCAAGACCCAGATTTGTGGACTTCCATAATAGAAGGACCTTACATTCCAGTGAACATGGGTCCAGACTACAACACACAAAAACCAGTAAGTCTAAAAAACATAGCTGGTGATGAACTAGAGAAGGTGAAAACATACATGAAAGCATACAGTATTCTGGCAATGACATTACCATTTGAAATCTTAACACGGGTTGAGAATTTCAAAATAGCCAATGAATTATGAAAAGTTTTTCACACAATGTGTGAAGGTAGTGATGAAATAAGAGAAATCAAGAAAGAAAAACTACGGACACAGTATGAAACTTTCCATCATGTTCAGGGAGAATCTATTCCCAAACAACTTCATAGATTTGTACAACTGGTAAATGAGATGATTGTTTATGGTCTCAAATACGAATCTATTGAAATAAACAAAAAGATGTTGCATACATTTCCTGAGATTTGGACTCAGTCAGTGTCACTCATGAAAGAAACATTAGATCTAGGAGCACTATCATTGGATTCTCAGGTGGCTAAGGTGGAGCCATTAGAGTTAGATGAAAAGTCCAGTAACAACAACACTATCAGACATGTAGAAGCATACAAATTCAAAGAACTACAACATACAGACAATGCTTTCTTAACAAGCACTAGTGAAGATGAAGATGAAGAATTCTTAGACACTAGTGAGACATCATTCTTCTCTGCACCAGATTCATTCAACAACATACAAAAGTCTAAGGAGACTGGTGTTCATGCTTCACATGAAAAAACTCCTCAAAGCAAACATAATCAACATCATCATGCTTCAAGCTCAAACAAGCAACAACAGATAAAGCATCAAAACACACACAAGTTTGATAAGCCTATTGATGCTCTCACTATCATTCTTCAAAGTGAAGAGCAGACGGCAGCTGATGCAGCCTTTTCAACTAGTTTTGAAGCTTATTTGGGTGCAAATCTCACACCCTCTCAGATCATTCAACAATATTTGGATAAACTTCCACCAGACATGGTTGAAGAAATGGATCTTAAGTGGTCTATGGAAATGATTGCATATAGATCAAAAAGGTTTCTACAAAGAAACATAGGGCTAAGCATGGACAAGAAAACAAATATTGGTTTTGATAAAACCAAGGTCAGATGCTATAATTGTCAACTATATGGACACTTTTCAAAAGAATGCCAACAACCAAGAGTTGACCAGAAAAACAATCCAACACAAGCATCGAGCAGCTACCATCCAAACAGACAGATCCCACATCCAATCAGTATCCCTGCTACACCAACGCTACCATAAATCAAACAATACAGTCCAAATCAGCAATCAAAATCATTAGCCATGATCATTAAGAAGGATGGTGAATGTGACTGGAGCATGTATGAAGCTGAAATTCAATCTCCAGATCATGCCCTCATGGCAGACATTGAAGACAAAATTTCAGAAATCCCGAAAGAGGGACATCAAAGAAGGCCTGGCAACATCTGGTATGTTAACAGTGGATGCTCCAGACATATGATAGAAAATTGTTCCCTCCTTAGGGATTTTAAGAGCAAACATGAAGGAAATGTAGCCTTTGGTGGTGATAAGATAGGTGGAAAGATAACTGGTGAAGGAACAGTAACAAATGGTTTGATTAGCTTTGAAAATGTCAACTACTGCTCCAACCTTCAGTTTAATCTTCTAAGTGTATCCTAAATTTATGATAAGGGATATGCCACCTTATTTGACTCCAACAACTGCTACATCCTCAAGACAAGTTTTCAAATACCAAAAGATTGTATCCTTTTGAAAACTCCACGTCATAACAACACACACATTGTTGATATGAACACTGTTTTTGCAACCACTCCTGAAACATGTTTATTAACAAAAGCATCAGAAGACGTTTCCCAATTATGGCACAGACGATTGGGGCACTCTAATTATAATAGAATGAAACAACTTGTAAAAGGTGACTTAGTAATAGGTATACCACAAAAAGAACTCTTCTGTACAAACCACTGCACTGCATGTCTGAAAGGCAAACAACATAGAGTGTCTCAGAAGTCTAAATTGGTAAACTCTAACAATACACCACTCAAATTGCTTCACATGGACCTTTTTGGCCCAACAAACATCCTAAGCATAGGAAAGAAGCAATATTGTCTTGTTATAGTAGATGATTACTCCAGATTTTCTTGGGTTTTCTTTCTACTACACAAGTCAGAAACACCATACATTCTCAAATCATTTATCACTAAGATCGAGAATCAATTAGATCTTAAAGTTAAATGTTTAAGAAGTGATAATAGTACTGAATTCAAGAATGACTCTATTTTTTCATTTTGTACAGAAAAAGGAATAAGTCATCAGTTCAGTGTAGCAAGATCTTCTCAGCAAAATGGAGTAGCTAAAAGGAGAAACAGAACATTGATAGAAGCAGCCAGATCAATGCTTGCTGACTCTCTATTGCCCATATCTTTCTGGCTGAAGCAATCAACATAGCTTGTCACATTCAATACATAACATTAATAATCAAAGAACATACAAAAATTCCATATGAATTAATGTTTAAAAGAAAACCTTTCATTGGATTTCTTAAAGCATTTGGATGTTCTGTTTCAATCTTAAACACCAGAGAACAATTATCCAAATTTGCTTCAAAAGCAGATGACAGATTCTTTGTTGGATACTTTGGAAGCTCAAAAGCCTACAGAGTATACAATCCAAGACTTAATATTATGGAAGAAACAACTGATATTATTTTTAATGAACACTCTTTCACAAAGAAAGTCGTTAGATCAGAATGGTTGTTTGACATTGATTCATTAACAAAATCATTTGACACAACTTATTTTGATGTTACAGGTACAAAAGAAGATATTGAATATCCAATGGTACCTCCTCAACCAACCATTGATGTTCCTCTAACTGCGGATCCTCCAAGGAGAACAACCATATCTCCTTCAAGAACAACAGTTACACCTCTAATGAAACAAACCAAAACATCTAGTGAAACAAACACATCTACACCATTTTCATCAACTCCTGTGATGACTAAACCACCCAACCAACCAAAGTCACATCAACCACACACAGTTGAAGAAGATGATGATTATCATTCCTTACTAGACACACATCATGATGATGAAATCTTAGATTTCTTTCATGATTCCCCTCAAAAATTCAATGAGACTATGCAACCAGATTGTCCCCCAACCACAAATACACTTGCCCATCCCACAACACCAGAACAAACATTCAACAATCTTGATTCAACAATCCCTGTTGATCAGATTGAAACAACAAGAATACATAAAGATCACCCTTTAGAAAACATCATAGGTGACCTTAATACCCGACTGACAAGAAGTCAATCAGACATCGTAATCATTTGATTGTATTCCTGTTTCTTATCCCTAGCTGTACCCAAAAACATCACAGAAGCACTTAAAGACAACAGTTGGATAGAAGCAATGCAAGAGGAACTATAGCAATTCAGAAAGCAAGAGGTCGGGAAACTGGTAGATCTTCTTGAAGGTCAATATGCCATAGGCACAACATGGCTATTCAGAAACAAAGCAGATGACAGAGGTATTGTCATTAGAAACAAAGCAAGGCTTATTGCCTAAGGATATACTCAAGAGGAAGGCATTAATTATGTTGATATCGTTGCTCAAGTAGCTAGACTGGAAGCCATCCGAGTGTTCCTTGCATATGCCTCATCTAAAAACTTCACTGTCTTTCAAATGGATGTAAAATGTGCATTCCTTTATGAAAAGATAGATGAAGAGGTATATGTTGCTCAACCACCAGGGTTTGAAGATCCAGAATTCCCTTATAGAGTCTACAAGTTGGATAAGGCTTTATATGGTCTTCATCAAGCACCTAGGAAGTGGTATGAGACTTTATCAAAGTTTCTACTACAGAATGGGTGTACCCGAGGGAAAATAGACCAGACATTGTTCTTAAAGAAGAAAGGACAAGACTTGTTAGTGGTTCAAGTCTATGTGGATGACATCATCTTTGGATCCACAAACACATAACTTTGCAAAGAGTTTAAAGCTCTTATGCAATCAAAATTCTAGATGAGCTTAATGGGAGAACTAACATTCTTCCTTGGACTACAAGTTCATCAATCACAAGATGGGATTTTTATAAACAAAAACAAGTATGTGCATCAGATTCTCAAGAAATATAACATGGCTAATTGCATATCAAGCAAAACCCCATTTGCAACTGGACTGAAGTTTGGCCCAGATCCAGAAGAAACATCAATTGATCAGAAACTTTATAGATCAATGATAGGTTCTCTTATGTACCTTACAACAAGCAGACCAGATATCATGTATGCAGTATGCATGTGTGCTAGATATCAAGCAGATCTAAAAGAATCACACATCAATGCTGTAAAGAGAATTTTTAGACATCTAAAAGGCAAACCAGCACTTGGTTTGTGGTACCCAAAAGATGGAGACTTCTCTTTATATTCCTACATAGATAGTGATTATGGGGGATGTGATAACAACAAGAAATCAACAAGTGGTGGCTGTCAGTTTCTTGGATCAAGATTTATCTCCTGGCAGTGCAAGAAACAAACAAATGTCTCTATGTCAACAGCTGAAGCAGAATACATAGCTGCTTCTGGATGCTATTCTCAAGTGTTATGGATTCAAAACCAAATGCTTGACTATGGCTTTAATTTTCTTAAAACACCCATACACATTGACAATTTTATAACAATGTTTATAACAGGCAATCCTGTTTAACATTCAAAAACCAAACACATGGAATTCAGATATTATTTTCTAAGAGATTGCTCAGAATAGGGTCTGATCCAGTTGATCAAAGTTCATACAGACAATCAATTAGCTGATCTTTTTACAAAATCATTTGATTTAACTAGATTTGAATTTCTGGTTCAATCACTTGGTATGATCAACTATGAAACAACAAATTAATATTTTCAAACATAAAAATCAAACAGTCTTGATTTTGTCAAAGTCCTAAACAATTGTCCCACTTATATCTTTTTCAAAATCAAGATAACATGCAAACTAATCATTTATAACATTGATTCACACATACACTTCATGAGAAATGATAGTACATTAGCATAGCTCTTCACTTGAGTCATTTTCCACTAATAAAGACTGATGATACCTTGTTTGATATGTGGATAGGCTCAGCATGGGACACCTAACATCACATACAACATTGAAGAACTAAATTCTCATGATTGTGTGGTCAACAACACAACTTGGTTTATGGTAAGTATTGATTTCTTTAACATAGATAGCTTGAAATCTAACTTCAATACACCAAGTGAAACATATTATAAATTGCTCAATTTAATTGTCTCATCTGTTATGATAATCATAGACCTGGAGTACACCAAAACATTCTTTGTTATGCTATGCACAGACCTGAATGTTCTTAATCTTGATCCATAAAAGATTCCCAATGAGGAACACATCCTATAAGGAGGAACACATCCTATAAGGATGATCAATCAATAAAGTCTTTATGAATAGCTTCCAAAGTGAAGTGCAAAAGAATCCTAAAGTGGATCACCCAAGAAACATCACTCAAGAAAATAATTAAGCATTTATCATCCTAAGTAGCTAGGTCTTAAGTATTGAAATTACTTTCTATCGTATCATACAATCAGATGTGGGGTACACACAACTCATGTTAATCAACCAACAACATGATAATCACTCACTGTTTAAACCAACCATTAATACCATGCTTGAGTTTAAGTGGATCAATATATCTACAACCAACATTGTACTTGTCTATGTCTATTCTTCAACATCAAACAAACAACTCAGTGAAGAACTACAGACTAGTATGATCTCATGGTATGTGCACATGATTCATGTGTTTTATGATTAAACGTGCATTTTGAGTAAACAAATGATAAAATTCTTTATACATCACAAGTAAATCACTTTTAAACAAACAATTGGACTTTGATAATTTCAAACTAAACATATATAAATTTTTGTCAATTTTTTTAAAATATGCAAAAATTTAGGTGGATAAATTGAACATAGAATTATCAAAGGCAACAGAATTGTGCATTAACATACAGTTTATCATACATTTTCAAATTTGAAAAATAAACAAAGCCAAATTCAATCCAACAGTATTAAATAGCAGGTTGATACATATATATTTATTTGTTTATTTTATTACACAATATTGCTTTGGAGTGATATCAAATCATCCATATATTTAAGTGTTAAAATTCAATATTTTTACATACATGTAAAGAGTTTGAAAATATTCAAAATTAATTTGAAGATATAATTTTTCAAACAGATCAAACAATCACAACATTCAAAAGTTTCTTAAATTTTTTTGATAATTTTCACAACTGTTCATATAGCAGCAGGTGAGAAAAATGTTCATCCGCTGTGAACAAAACCACTACAAAATTCCTTCAAATCAAACATTTTGACAACTGTACATATAGCGGCGTAACACCCGGATATTTTAAAAGTTGTAAAAAGAAGAATAAAAGGAGGAAATGAAAATTTAACCCAAGTACAGGGGTTAAAAGTATGCAAAGTACAAAATATAATATAATTTTATACAAAAGCAACATGGCTGCCCATACCATATTACTTTTCACCTTTTTGCATTCGGATTGTAGAGAGAGAAAGCTGAGTTTTCGGGTTTTCGAGAAGAAGAACAAAGAAGTCGAATTCAAGGTAAGAATTTATTGTTTTAAGGTGTTCTTGACCGATTTCTGTTCGGGTTTGTGCTTATGTATGTGTTTGTATGTTTGTGTGTGGGTTTTTGGTGTGTCTCTAGGTGTTTGAACTCATAGCAAACGGATTTGAAGAAAGTCATACTCAATGTTGCATAAGGTGAGTTCTAGAACTCCTTTTTACATGTTTTAACTGATTTTGGGACTGGAAATACATGTAAGTACTTTTTTATAAAATGGGTATGTTACCCGTATGTGTATGTATGAATGTGTATGTGGGTGGGTGTATGTTTGGGTTTGATTTGTGGTTATGTTCATGTTATGATGCTTAGAATGTTAGAGATAAGCTTAGAATATGATGAATTGATGAATTGGGACCGATTATGATAATTGATAGTATGAGTTGGCTGCCCATGCGCCTGATATTGGCCAATGCACCCAACGGTCAAAATTGCTTAAGTGTTCCCTATATGCCCAAACCCCATGCGCCTAAATAGTATCCATGCGCCTAGGCACTCATACGCTTGCATAGTGCCCATGCGCCTAGAATTTGCCCAGAATGACTAAATGTTGGTCCATGCGCCCTAATAGTGCCCATGCGCCCAGAACCTTCCCATGCGCCTAAGTGTTCCCATGCCCAGAAGCCCATGCGCTTGCATAGTGCCCATGCACCTGTATAGTGCCCATGCGCCTAAGAGTTAGAATTTATTTTTTGTATTTTGGGAAAATGTGAAGTATAGGCTTTGACTTGAGAAGGATGATGTGTGATTAGATGGGAGTGCTAGATAATGATGTGTGATGCTGCATGATGATGTGTGATGATGTGTGATTTAAGTTTTGTTCCTTAATACGTATTATTTACGTGGCTTCACGTAGTGCGATTATGTTAATATGCGTAAAGTATTATCTTGACAAAGTGAAAGAAATAAGATAATAAGAAGTGGAACTTAATGAACAAATGAAAGCCTTGCAAGTAAAATGGAAAGAGGTTCACAACTCCATGTGAGTTGTTAGAACAACTATGTGTGGAATAGCATGCGATTTTGGCTAACTGATGAGGGTTCACACACCGTGGGAGTCAGTCTTGGTGGCTGCATACGTGCGATGTGGTATTAACTGTGTGTTATGTAGTGTGCGATCTTGGCTACCTCATGAGAGTTCACACACACAGGGGGGTCAGTCTTAATGACTGCTCCATACGTCTGATATGGGATCCTTTTCATTCGACCTTAGAAATCGTGGCTGCGTGCCATGAAGAGGGTAAAGCTTGGCAGGATCTAGATTCAGTGAAAGATAATAATAAAAGTGCGAAAAGTACGAAACGTATAAAATGTGCGATATGGACGAAATGAATGAAACGTGCGATAGTAAAGAAAATGTTTTAACGAGCTAAAGGTAATATGTATTTTATAAAACTAGAACTTACTCAGCAATGCTGACTTTTAGGTATTTTCCAGTTGGCAGGTAACAGTTGCTGAGGATGGCATGGGGACAACTACTTGGATTATTTTGGATGGCATCCATTTTATGTAAAATGATGTTTTTGTGATGTAATGCAATGTATGATATTTTGTAACGATGTTGTATTATTTTGTAAAAGCAGTTATTAGTACATGAAATGATAGTTAAATGATTCCCCTGCAATGTTTTAAAAATGTGCGATTTATGTGCGATGAATGACCAACTGTGAGGTGCCCGGTAACGGGGCCTTAAAAGTTGGTATTAGAGCCAAAGTTTAAGTGAAACGGGTAAATATTTTTAAAAGAAACCTAAACTTAAACTAAGAATGGGACGGAAAGGAAAAGGATGCCAGTCCGAGTAGCTACGTGCCATAAGGTATTTTCTTTAATGATTAACCGGTATTAGGTGCGCATGTTATTTGATCTGTTTGCCCTTATTTGATTTAGATAATGATGTAGTCAGGATAGGAAATGCTTGGGGTATGAAGAGTAAAGTAAGTGGCTAATCATAACTAGCCAATGTAATTAGGGACTCACTATACTTGACATAGACTGAGCTATTACCATGGACAACCATGTTGTTATTTGAAACTTATAGCGTGATAGAGGATGGCTGGTGGTAGATCTTCTAAGCCTTCACGAGGCGGAGTACGTGGTGGATGTGGTGCTGGACCACGGGTCATGAGAGGAAGGCCTAGAGCTGAAGAAGTGGCTCATGAAGAGCCTGAGACCCCTCACCTGGAAGGTGGGGATGAGAGTGCTAATTTGAGAACCTCAGTGAAGGAGGATGTGGTGGAGGAGGTTCATCAGGTCATGCAGATGATCTTGTCGTCTGTGGTTACCGAAGTGATTAAATCAGTTAGGGAAGGAGAGAGGAGGAAAGAAGACCCACAGGGGAGGGGGAGCAACCCGAGACAGGAGGAGGAAGAGGTTGTGCCCGAAGCAGCTCGGGGCTGTAACTATGGGGTATTTCAAAGGTGTAAGCCCCTACCTTCGATGGTAATGGCACTACTGCTTCTGCCCACCGATGGGTGAGAGAGATGGAGGCTGTACTTAATATCAGCGAGTGCCGGGAGGACCAGAAGGTTAAGTTTGCTGCCCACTCATTTGTGGACTCAGCTTTGTGCTCGTGGGATAATATTGTCCAAGCTGAGGTTAGTAGAGCGATTGGAAGAATGAGGTGGAGTGAGTTGAAAAAGTTAGTGATCGAGGAATTTTGTCCTCACAGGGAACTTGATAAGGTTGAGAGGGAGTTCCTGCAGTTGAAAGCGGGAACCATGACACACCAACAGTACACCACCAAATTTAATGAGATGGCACGACTGGTGCCGGATCAAGTGACACTTGTGTCACGAAAGATTAAGAGGTATGTTCAGGATTTGCCGGCGGATATCCGTAGGCATATGATCGCCGCCCGACCGGGTACGTTCAGGTCAGTGGTTGATTTGGCCGGATGGCTTTATGATGAGCGAGAGGTGGTGGTAGCTAAGGTGAACAGGAAAGGTGGTGGTGATCAGAAGTGGAATGGGAAATGGTTTGGACGTGGCGGGGCCGATCCAAACAATAACGTTGCGAGGGTGGATGACCGATGTGTGGTCACACCCGGTGCGGGGTCAAAGAGATGTGGTAAATGTGGGAAGGAACATTCCAGAGAGTGTAAGTTAGGATGGAACATGTGTCTCAAATGTGGGAAGCCCAGTCATGTGGCTTAAGAGTGCGGGGCTATAAGGTGTTATAACTGCAACGAGGAGTGTCACATAAGCCGGGATTGCAAGATGCCAAGGGCTAAGAGTTCCGGAGGAAAGAAGAAAACTGGAACTAAAGGCCAGAGAGCAAGCGTCAGAGCTTTCATGATGACCAAGGATTTCTTACTTGATTGAGGGTTGCGACGTAGAACTACAAGGCCATAAGTTTCCTGCTAGACTGTTTGTGATGACCTTAGGCAGGTTTGATGTAGTCCTAGGAATGGACTGGTTAGCGGACTACGAGGCAAACATTGTGTGTCGCAAGGAGATGATTAGATTGACAGCGCTTGACGGGAGTTCGGTGACGATATACGATGATCGAGTTACGATGATTCCGGAGGTGATTTCGATGGTGGTAGCGGGAAAGTGCATGAGGCGTGGATGTAGTGCTGATTACGTGAAGGATGTGAACACGTCAACACCCCAATTGTCCGATGTACTGGTGGTGTGTGACTTTCCTGATGTGTTCCCAGAAGATTTATCAGGTGTACCACTGGATTGTGAAATCGAATTTCAGATTGACTTGGTACCAGGTGCTCAACCTGTTGCTAAGGCACCGTATCGTTTGGCTCCCTCAGAGATGAGGGAATTGATGGAGCAACTACAAGAGTTGATAGATAAGGGTTTTATCAGACTGAGTATCTCTCATTGGGGTGCTCCGATCTTGTTCGTAAAGAAGAAGGACGATAGCATGAGGATGTGTATCGACTACCGTGAGTTGAACAAGTTGACGGTGAAGAATCGGTATCCATTACCGAGGATTGACGACTTGTTTGATCAGCTGCAAGGTGCCAGTTGGTTCTCGAGGATAGATCTTCATTCTCGTTACCATTAGCTGAAGGTGAAGGAGCAAGATATCCCTAAGATAGCATTTCGCATGCGTTATGGACACTATGAGTTTCTCGTTATGTCTTTCGGTTTAACTAATGCGCCAGCTGCTTTTATGGACCTAATGAACCGAGTGTGTCGGTCGATGTTGGATAAATCAGTGATTGTGTTTATTGATGATATCCTGATTTATTCTAAGAGCGAGGGAGAACATCCGACCACATACGCGAGGTATTGGAGACACTTAGGAGAGAGAAGTTGTATGCCAAATTCTCTAAGTGCGCTTTCTGGTTACGCAAAGTACAATTTCTGGGTCACGTAGTGAATGCTGAAGGAATCATGGTGGACCCAGCGAAGGTTGAGGCGGTGATGCAATGGAAGTCTCTAAAAACGCCATCCGAGATTCGTAGCTTCTTGGGGTTGGCAGGCTACTACATGAGATTTATTCAAGACTTTTCTAAGATAGCCTCACCTTTGACCAAATTGACTTGTAAGGATGTGAAGTTCGTGTGGGGTCAAGAACAGGAGGAAGCCTTCGAAGAGTTAAAGGCGAGATTAACTCAAGCTCCTGTCTTGACATTACCCGAGGGGAGTGAAGACTTAGTGGTATATTCGAATGCTTCTTATTCTGGGCTAGGTTACGCGTTGATGCAACGAGGAAGGGTAATAGCCTATGCTTCCCGGCAGCAGAAGACCCACGAAGTCAACTATCCGACACACGATCTAGAACCAGCTGCTGTGGTTTTCGCGTTGAAGTTTTGGAGGCACTACTTATATAGGACAAAGTGCACAATCTTCACCGGCCATAAGAGCTTAAAGTACTTCTTTGAGTAGAAGGACCTCAATATGAGGCAAAGGAGGTGGTTAGAGTTGATCAAGGATTATGATTGTGAGATCCGCTACCATCCGGGCAAGGCCAACGTTGTGGCCGATGCCCTTAGCCGAAAGGAAAGACCCGAGCCGATTCGGGTGAAGGCATATCAGTTGATTATGACCTCTGACGTGATGACGTAGGTCAAGGAGTTTTAAGATGAAGCTTTGAAAGAGGATCGTCTTAACTCTTAAAGGATGAAAGGTCTAGTCGCGGAATTGGGTGAGAACACTCTCGGTGTTAGAACCCAATCTGGACGGATGTGGATTCCTCGTTGTGGGGATCTACGTGGAAAGATCATGGACGAGGCTCATGAAACTCGATACTTGATTCATCCCGGTGCCACGAAGATGTATCAGGATATGAAGAAAGATTATTGGTGGCCGGGTATGAAGGGCGACTTGGTGGTTTTGTAACCAAAGGTTTTGAGAACATCCTGCTGATGCAGCTATGTACTCACTTTATACAGTCAAAACAGATACATTTGTTTGTTTCTTACATTGCCATGAGACTAATCTGGGACCTAAAAATTAACAACCACCCTTTGTAGATTTACGATCTTGACAACATCCCCCATAATAACTATCTTTATATCCATGTAACTCGAAGTTTCCTTTATAAGAATATCATAACCCTAAAGCCGGTTTTCCTTTGAGATATCTGAATATGCGTTTGACAGCAATAAGGTGAGATTCCTTCAGGTCTGATTGACACCAGGCACAGACATAAACAACATACATTATGTCAGGTCTAGATGCAGTAAGATACATCAAGGAACCACTCATAGATCTGTATAAAGTTTGGTCAATAGTTTCTCCTTTCGGATCAAGTTCAATCTTGGTATTAACGTCAATTGGAGTTCTGATGGGTTGACAATCTTGCAGTTTGAACTTTTTCAAGAGTTTTTCACCAAATATCTCCTGATTAATAAAAATACTATTTGCAAACTGTTTAACTTGTAATCCAAGGAACAAGTTAATTTCTACCATAAAACTCATTTGAAACGAGACTTCATGATTTCTTCAAACTCCTTGCACAATTTTGGACTTGTAGAACCGAATATGATATCATCAACATACACTTATACAGAGAAGAGATCATCAGCATCCTTCTTCATAAATAAAGTTGGATCAATTTTCCATCTTGTGTATCCATGTTGGATCAAATGTTGTGATAATGTATCATATCAAATTCTAGGAGCTTGATGAAGACCATTCAATGCTTTACTAAGCTTGTACACACGATGAGGATATTCTAAATCTTTAAAACCCAGAGGTTTCTTGACATATACATCCTTAGTGATTGGCCCATACAAGAATGCACCTTTCACATCCACCTGGTACACATTAAATTTCATATGTGAAGCATAAGCCAGGAAGACACAAATTGCTTCAAGCCTTGCCACTGCAGCAAATACTTCATCATAATATATTCCTTCTTCTTGAGTGTAACCTTGTGCAACGAGTCTCGCTTTGTTGCGAACAATAATTCCTCAATCATCTGATTTGTTTCTAAACAACCATTTTGTGCCAATGGCATTTTGTCCTTCAGGTAAATCCACAAGCTTCTATACTTCCTGTTTCCAAACTGTAATAACTCTTCTTACATAGCCTCGATCTAACTATTGTCCTTTAAAGCTTTAATGATGTTTTTATGGACAATTTGAGATAGAAAACAAGAGTATAAGAAAATATTTGCTCGTTCTGAATGACTTCTCATAGTTCTCTCAGTCAATGTACCTATAATCTGAGATGTAGGATGGTTCTTATGAACACGAGATGTTGGAATCCCATCTTCTAGAACACGAACATCCAGATTAGTCTGATTCAAGTTAGATAGCTGATGCAATAGGTTTGAAGAATGCGGAGTGAAATTAGGAACTTGAGTCTGTGAGTTGATAAAGTAATCAAGATGATGAGTAACAACAACATTATCGGAAACTGATAAAGTGGCAGACTCGTGTTGAATAATTTCAGGACCATCATTAGGAATTGGTTATGAAAAATTGGAATGATCAGAATTTGGAGGATTTTGAGGTTGATGAGATTGTGATTGACCATTAGATTCAGGACGAAAGTTAGAATCTTTTGACGAATGAAAAGAAATGATAATCAGGGCTTGACTCATCCATATCATCAGAATCAGAATCATCACTGAAAGATCCAAGATCTCCTCCTTGTTTCTTCTTTTCACCTGAAATTTCAAATAAGTTAGAATTAAAAGAGTTTGACAATGAATTTAAATCAAATAACCAAGCTGGACCATTTGAAATTGATAGAACTGAGTTTTCAAGAAATTTAACATTAAATGTTTCAAGGATAACATTCGTCCTAGAGTTGTAAACTCGAAAGGCTTTTGAAACTGATGAATATCCAACAAAAATTCCATCATCAGATTTTGCATCAAATTTTTCTAGTTGATTACTTGAGTTTAAAATCAACATGGACCAACCCAAAGATTTAAAAAAATCTATATTAGGTTTCCTGCTAAACATCAACTCATATGGAGTTTTCTATTTATCTTTCACAAGTAATGATGATCCTACACACCACATGCTGTGGATATGGCTTCATCCCATAAAGTGATCGGAATCTTTGCATCTACTAACATGGAATGTGCAGCCTCGATCAATGTTTTGTTCTTCCTTTCAGCAACTTCATTTTGTTATGGAGTACGCGAAGCACTAAACTGAAGAGCAATTCTGTTTTTTGCATAAAACATGTCAACATTGACCTTTTTAAATTCAGTTCCATTGTCACTTCTAATTATTTTCACTTTTTGTTCTAATTGATTTTCAACTTTAATGATAAACTCTTTTAATAATTCAGCTGTTTCAGATTTAGCATGGAAAAAGAAAACCCAAGAAAATCTTTTAAAGTCATCAATAATAACTAAACAATATGATTTCTTCCCAATACTCTGCGCATTTGTTGGATTGAATAAATCCAAATGCAACATATGTAGAGGCTTGGAATTTGAGTTTATCAGCTTGGGCTTATAAGATGCTTTGTGTTGCTTTCCTTTCAAACAAGCTGTGCAATGATCAGAGGTAGCAAACTTCTTTGTGGGAATGCCTACTACATGATTTCCTGCAACAAGTTTATTCATGTTCTTGAAATTTGAATGCCCGAGACGTCTATGCCATAACTCACTTTCATCATTTGATGCTTTAGCAATAAGACAAGTTGTTTCTATAGAAGGAACAACATGAGATATGTAAGGCCCCATTCCCGGGCACCTCACAGTTGGTCATTCATCGCACATAAAACATACATTTATTTAAAACATCGCAGCGGAAATTAACTAAAACCATTTCTTATATAGTAATGACAACTTTTGCAAAGTAATACAATACGGTTATCAGTTACAAAATATTATAATTGAATTACATCACAAAAAATGTCATTGTTATTCTAATGGATGCCATCCCAAAAATGCCAAGTAGCAGCCCCGTGCCACCTTCAGCAACTTTTATCTGCCAACTGGAAAACACATAAAAGTCAGCGTTGCTGAGTGGGTTCTAGTTTTGTAAATAAAATACTTTACTTTCAATATAAACTTTCTTTACTTTCATACGCGGTCATGCATCATACGTACAGATAGAGAATATTACTTTTAACTTTCAGTAACATTCATTGTTCACCATCATATTCAGAGCATGTTTTCATTTTATGCTTTTCGTTAACATTCTCTTACTTTTGTTCTCATTCTTTCGTAACGTACTTATTATCATTCTTTTACTTTCGTACTTGTTACTTTCTTTCTTTCTTTCATACGTTACGTCATTCTTTTACATTCATATGGATTGATGAAAAATACCCCGAACATTGTGCACGAAGCTGATACTGGACCTGTGGTAATTAAACCACGAACATTGTGCACGAAGCTGATCCATTCACCTAGGGCAAGTCATCTCTCTTGTTCATTCAAACCAATTGGTCCTACCCCGAACATTGTGCACGAAGCTAATGCTAGACCTGTGGTAATTAAACCACGAACATTGTGCACGAAGCTGATCCAATCACCTAGGGCATGCCAAAGGGCCTCGTCAATCTGAATGGACCCTGTGTTGACAGGATCTCAGTCTCTAGTTTGATCAATCAGATTGTTTTTGCAGCGGATTTAGCACGAAATTAGCAATTAAAGCAAGAACACAAAATATTTTGCATGTAAAAGTACAAACATAGAGAGAGAGAGAGAAGTTCTGCGAAAAAGAAGATTTTCTATAAGATTACACGTTTCGGCACCTAATACAGCATGGTTCACCATCCTTTTATAGGCGGCAAAAGGATGGGTGATG
>BJCO01738214.1:0-15629 GCA_018326465.1 Flaveria floridana
TATATATATATATATATATATATATATATATATATATATGTGTGTGTGCATTGAATTTATAGGTTAACCCCGAGTAGCTACGTGCCATCAGGTATTTCTTTTCTTAAAGTTAACCAGTATTATGTGCGTGTGCTAGTTGACTTATGTGTTATTAGTAGATCTAGATACTGATGTAGTCAGGATAGGAAACGCTTGGGGCGTGAAGAGTAAAGTAAGTAGCTAATCATAACTGGTCACTGTGACTAGGGACTTACTATACTTAACATAAACTGAGCTATTACCTTGATTGACCGTGTTAGTGTTTGAATATTATAGTGATTAGATAATAGATTGAGGTAGATCATCTAAGGCCTATAGGGGTGGAGCACAGGGAGGACGTGGTGCTGAACCACGTGTTACTAGGAATAAGACCAAGACTGCTGAGAGGGCCTGTGAAGAGCCCGAAATGCATCACCGAGAGGGTGGTGATGAGCATGCAAACTTAAGGGTTTTGGTGAAAGAGGCAGTGGTAGAGGAAGTCCATCAAGTCATACAGATGATTCTACCGTCCGTAGTGACCGAAGTGATCAAGGCGGTATGTGAGGACGAGAAGAAAGAGAGGAGAAGGACCACCGGAAGGGAGGAAAGGAAGCGATCGGAGACCGAGACGACTGTCTCGAGTGACGAGGAGGAAGAAGAAGCTGTGCAGGAGATTGCACGTGGTTGTAACTATGGGGCATTTCAAAGATGCAAGCCCCCGACTTTTGATGGGAACGACAATGCTGCTGCTGCTCACTGATGGGTGAGGGAGATGGAGGCGGTGCTTGATATCATCGAGTGCCGAGAAGATCAGAAAGTGAAGTTTGCCACCCACTTGTTTATGGACTCGGCTTTATGCTGGTGGGACAATATTGTCCAGGCCGAGGGCGGTAGGGCCATTGGTAAGATGAGGTGGCCCGAACTGAAGAAGTTGGTGATTGAAGAGTTTTGTCCTCACAGGGAGTTGGAGAAAATTAAGAGGGAGTTTCTTCAACTGGAAGCGAGAACTATGATGCATCAATAGTATACCCCCAAATTAAATGAGATGGAAAGGTTGGTGCCTGATCAGGTGGCCCCGATATCAAGGAAGATTAAGAGATATGTACAGGGGTTGCCGGCTGATATACGAAGGCATTTGATTGCTGCCCGACCAAGTACCTTTCGATCGGTTGTAGACCTGGCTGGTAGGTTGTACGATGAGCGAGAGGAGACTATGGTGGAGCAAAGAAGACAGGCAGTGGTGATAAGAACGGGAACGTGAAGCGGTTTGGACATGGTGGTTTCACGCCAAACAACAAAAAGATGAAGATGGATGATTGTAGGGCGACATCAAGCTCAGGGCTGAGGAAGTGCGGTAAATGTGGAAGGGAGCATACCGGCGAGTGTGGGTTAGGATTCAACGTATGCTTCAAGTGTGTGAAGCCTGGTCATATTGCTAGAGACTGTAGGGTGCCGAGGTGTTATAGCGGTGGCGAGGAGGGCAACGTGAGCAAGGACTGGACGAAGCCAAAGGCTGAGAGTTCTGAGGTGAAGAAGAAGGCTGAAGAAGGAGGGCAGAGGGTAAGTACTAGAGATTTCACGATGACCTTGGAGGAGGCCAGAGTGGACCCCTATGTCATGTCAGGTATGTTTCTAGTAAACCAAACTTGTGCCTCTGTATTATTTGATTCTAGTGCCTAGGAGTTTTATCGCTACTACTTCTGTGCTAAATTGTCTGCTAGTAGTAGGAGTATTGATGAGCCATTTGATGTCGAAACTGCTATTTGTAAGTCTACTAGAATTACTAATATGATAGAGGACTGTGTAGTAGAACTAGAAGGCCATAGGTTTTTTGACAATTTACATATGATGCCCCTAGGAGGATTCGATGCAGCACTAGGGATGGACTGGTTAGCAAACTATGAGGCAAATATCGTATGTCGCAAGAAGATGATTCGACTAATTACACCCGATGGATGTTCGGTGACAGTTTACGGTGATCGCGTTACTATGGTTCCGAAGGTGATGTCGATGGCGGTGGCGGGGAAGTATATGAGAGGTTGATGTAGTGCCTACCTAGCCTACATAAAGGATGTGGACATGTCAGTACCATAGTTATCCGATGTACCAGTGGTATGTGACTTTCCGAACGTGTTCCCAGAAGACTTGCTAGGTGCACCACCAGATCATGAAATCGAGTTCCAAATTCATCTGATACCCGGTGCTCCACCCGTTGCCAAAGCACCGTATCGATTAGCTCTTACCGAGATGAAAGAGCTAATGGCACAACTGCAAAAGTCGATGGAGAAAGGGGTTTATTCGACCGAGTATCTCTCCATGGGGTGCTCCGGTCTTATTCGTGAAGAAGAAAGACGGTAGTATGAGGATGTGTATAGACTATCGAGAGTTAAACAAGTTGATGGTAAAGAATCGGTATCCGTTACCGAGGATTGACGACTTGTTTGATCAGCTGGAAGGTGCCAGTTGGTTGTCAAGGATTGATCTACGATCTGGTTACTATCAGTTGAAGGTCAAGGAGCAGGATATTCCTAAGACAGCTTTTCGCACGCGTTATGGACACTACGAGTTTCTCGTCATGTGTTTTGGTCTAACTAACGCGCCAGCTGCCTTTATGGATTTAATGAACCGAGTGTGTCAGTCGATGTTAGATAAGTCAGTGATCATGTTTATTGATGATATCCTGATTTATTCAAGAAGTGAGGAAGAACATGCCGGCCACATACGCGAGGTGTTGGAGACACTAAGAAAAAATAAGTTATACGCCAAATTTTCTAACTATGCGTTTTGGTTACGTGAGGTTCAGTTTTTGGGTCACGTGATGAATGCTGAAGGAATTATGCTATACCCGACAAAGGTTGAGGCGGTGATGCAATGCAAGTCCCCAAAGACGCCATCAGGGATCTGTAGTTTCTTGGGTTTGGCGGGTTATTACAGGAGGTTCATCTAGGACTTTTCCAACATAGCCTCACCTTTGACTAAATTGACCCGCAAGGAAGTGAAATTTGTATGGGGTCGAGAACATGAGAATACTTCTGAGGAGTTGAAGGCGAGATTGACTCAAACTCCTGTCTTGACGTTACCCGAAGGGAGTTAAGATTTAGTGGTATATTTAGATGCTTCTTATTCGGGATTAGGTTGCATGTTAATGTAACATGGAAGTGTAATTGCCTACGTATCGTGATAGTTGAAAACCCATGAAGTCAACTACCCTATCTATGATTTGGAGTTAGCGGTTGTGGTCTTCGTGTTGAAGATTTGGAGGCACTACCTGTGCGGGACGAAGTGTACAATCTTCACGGATCACAAGAGCTTGAAGTATTTCTTCGAGCAAAAGGATCTCAACATGAGACAGAGGAGATGGTTAGAGGTTATCAAAGATTATGACTGTGAGATCCATTATCATCCGGTTAAGGCCAACGTTATGGCTGATGCCCTTAGTCGAAAAGAGAGGCCCAAGCCGATTCGGGTGAAAGCTTAACAGTTGGTTATGACCGCTGATGTGATGACCCATGTGAATTAATTTCAAGAAAAGGCATTGAAACTTGATCACCTTAATCCTGAACGAATGAAGGGTCTACTGGCAGAATTGGGTAAAAACACTCTCGGTGTTAAACCCGAAATGGACGGATATGGATCCCTCGTTACGGAGATCTACGGGGGCGAATCATGGATGAAGCTCATAAGACTCGATATTCGATTCATCCCGGTGCCACGAAGATGTATCAGAATATGAGGAAAGATTATTGGTGGTTGGTAATGAAGCGCGACATAGTAGAGTACGTGAACAAGTGCCTTACTTGTTTGCAAGTAAAGGCGAAACATCAGAAGCTATACGGGAAGATCCAACCATTGTATATACACGAGTGGAAATGGGAGCACATCACCATGGACTTTATTACTAAGCTACCTCATGCGGTGAGGGGGTGCGATACCATATGGGTGATTGTTGATTGACTGACAAAGAGTGCTCACTTCCTACCGATCCATGAGACGTATTCATCAGAAAGATTGACAGATCTGTTCATCAAGGAGATTGTAGCTCATCACGGTGTGCCGGTGTCTATCGCGTTAGATCATGACACCCGATTCACGTCGAAGTTTTGGAAGAGATTCCATGATGCGATGGGGACGAGGCTACGCATTACCACGGCTTATCATCCTCAGACAAATGGTCAATCTGAGAGGACTATCCAGACTCTTGAGAATATGCTTTGAGCATGTGTGATCGACTTTAGAGGAAGTTGGGCTAATCACTTACCGTTAGCAGAATTCTCATTTGATAACAAGTATCATGCCAGCATTGGCATGCCACCTTGCGAGATGCTATATGGTAGGAGGTGTAGAATGCCCATATGTTGGGGAGACATTAGGCAGAAAGAGTTGGGAAGCCTTGAGGTGGTCGAGGCTATAACTGAAAATTTGGAGAAGATCAAGGCCTTTATGAAGGCGGTGAAGGATAGGCAAAAGTCGTACGCCGACAAGAGGCGTAGACCGATCGAATTTAGGGTGGGTGACCGAGTTATGTTGAAGGTCTCACCTTGGAAGGGGATCATCCGATTCAGGAAGCGAGGTAAGCTAAGCCCGAGGTATATAGGACCTTTCCGAATCATCGCACGTGTAGTGGAGGTGGCCTATCGGTTTGAATTGCCAGATGCGTTAAGTGGAATTCATCCCACATTCCATGTATCACATCTGAAGAAGTGCTTAACTGATGAAGATATGATTGTACCACTGGATGTTATTGGAGTGGATGAACGACTCAATTATGTAGAGCATTCAGTGGCAATCATAGACTGGAAGGAGAAGAGATTATGGAACAAGGTGGTTCCACTGGTACGTGTGCAGTGGAAACACCAAAAAGGGTTTCGAATCTATGTGGGAGACTGAAAAAGAAATGAGCCGACATTACCCACAGCTATTTGAAGAGTGATAGGTTTCGGGGACCAAACCTCTTTAAGGGGGGTAGACTTGTAACGCCCGAAACTTTGTCAAAATAAAAGGAAATAAAAGTATCTTGAAGGAAATAGAAAGAAGCTATAGTGGAAGGGGGCTAAGTGAAAAAATAGTACAAAATGACAAATATTTTTATATTTATGGGGAATCGACGCCCATACCACCTTTTACACATCTGCTTTTCGGTCGACAAAAGAAGAAGAAAGAAAACAGGGTTTTCTCTCGGTTGTTCAAGAAGAAGAAGAAGTTTTCATGATTTGGTAAGTAATTCATGTTTATTTGACTCGGTTTTGCTATGTTTTGACCATGAAACCGAGGATATATGTTCTTATGTGTATAAGTGTTCAGGTTTATGTGTTTTGGTCATGTCTAGGGGTTAGCATCAATTGGAAAGTTCAAGTGGAAGAGTTTAAGCTTGAAAGCAGCTAAGGTGAGTTCTGACCCCATCTTTTTACATGATTTAACTCTTTTTGGGGATAAAAATGTATTAGAAATGAATTTTATAACTTACATATATGTAACCGTATATAATTAGGCTTGTATGATGTTGTTTTATGGTTGTTTATGTGGTGATTAAACTTAGCATAGTTATAACAAGCTTAGAACAGGTTGATATAATGTTTGGGACTAAAAATAACTTAGGAACATGTTAAACAACTTGTTCATGCACCTACAAAAGCTCCATGCACCTTAAATTCCCTTAGAAATATTTAAGTGTTGCTCATGTGCCCAAAAAGGGCCCATGCGCCTAGCCTTTTTGCCTTAGATAAATGTTAAGTAAGACCATGCATCCAAACAGGGCCCATGCACCTTAAAATGTGCCTTATAATGTTAAGAATAGGATGATGCACCCCAATAGTGCCAATGCGCTTGAATAGTTCATGCGCCCGAGACTTAGCAGGAAAAAGGGTTAAGTGTAGGGCCATGCACCCAAATAGTGTTGATGTGCCTAAGCAGGGCTCATGCGCCGGCATAGTGCTCATGCGCCGGCATAGTGCTCATGCGCCGGCATAGTGCTCATGCGCCGGCATAGTGCTCATGCGCCTAGAACACTTACAAATTTTATGAAGTTTTGGAGAAAAACAGAATGATTAGGGTTTGACCCTAGTTTGACTTTTGGGTTTTAATTATTATTATTATGCATAGTTATGAGCTGTTTTTATGTTCCATAATTATTATTACTGTGTGACATTATGTGGTGAGTTTATGATCGTATACGTAAAGTATTTTCATTAATAAAAGTGAAAAATTAATGATAAAGAAAAGTGGAACATAAATGAAATAATGAAAGTCTTGCAAGCAAATGTATAGGAGGTGCACGACCATATTGTCGTTAGTTCAACTGTATGCGGTTTAGCTAACCCAAAGGATGCATGCAGGGTCAGTCTTTGAGACTGACAGTGACCCTAGTAGCATACCCTTGGTGACTGGTTAGCTTATTGCACAATGTTTGTGGTCTATTTATAGACCACAGACCCTTCATGCACAATGTTTGGGGTATTGCACATTAGTCCGTAAGAAAGTGAAAGATAATGATAAAATACGAAAAGAACGAATGTGTATAGTAAAGGAATGAAATAAAGTATTACCTTTATGTATGTATGATGTGTGGCCACAAGCCAAAATAAAGGAAGTATTTTACAACAAAGGATATTTTCATATATCTACACAAGGTATTTTAATACTTTTAAAAGAACTCACTCAGCAACACTGACTTTTATACATTTTCAGTTGGCAGGTAAATATTGCTGAGGATGACACGAGTGAAGCTACTTGGTGGGCAAGATTGACATCCATTCATGTTTTGATATAGTTGTTTTGTAATGCGTTCAAACAATCTTTTGTAACTAGTGAACAACGATGTATTGCTTAACAACAGTAATGATAAATGAAATGAATGGCTTTTGCTAACTCAATTCTGTTGCTTAATTTATGAATTATGTAACGTTTTATGTAATAATGCGAGGATTGTCCAACTGTAAGCGTCCGGCAATGGGGCCTTACAGTCTGCCAGCGGATATTCGCAGAGATCTGATCACCGCCCGGCCAGGTACGTTTAGGTCTGTGGTTGACCTGGTAGGGAGGTTATATGACGAGTGAGGGGTGAGGGCAGTGGTGGACGTGAGGAAGAAGTAGGGAAATGACAGGAATGGGAATAGGAAATGACAGAACAGTAGAGGTTTTGTGGCTGGGGGTAAAAATGTGAGGATTGAGGAACAAAGGGCGTCGACAGGAGGAGAGAGGGCATGCAAAAAGTGTGGGAAAGAATATGTAGGAGTGTGTAAGTGGTGATTGAATCTCTGCTTTCAGTGTGGGAAGGAGGGCCACATGGAAAAGGATTGTCACGTGGTAAGGTGCTTTAACTGTAGTAGGACTGGACATATGAGTGGAGACTGCAAAAAGTTGAGGGCTGAGAGCTCCGAGGCGAGGAAAGAGACTGGGAAGGAGAAAGAGGGGTAGAGGGATAAGGCTAGGGTGTCAGGTACATTCTAGTGAACCAAACTTATGCCTTTGTGCTTTTTGATTCCAGTGCTAGTAGGAGTTTCATTTCTACTGCTTTCTATGATAAGTTACCCACTAAGAGTAGAAAGATTGATGAGCCCTTCAATGTAGAAACTACTATTGGTTAGTATATAAAGGATTGTGACGTAGAGTTAGAAGGCCATAGATTTTCTGCTAGGTTGTTCATGATGCCCTTAGGAGGATTTGATGTAGTCCTAGGAATGGATTGGCTAGCAGCCTATGAGGCAACAATTGTGTCTCGTATGAAGATGGGTCGATTAGTTGCGCCTGATAGAAGTGTGGTGATTAATTATGGTGATAGGGTTCGCATGGTCCCGAAAGTGATTTCGATGGTGGTGGCAGAGAAGTGTATAAGGAGTGGATGTGGTGCCTACTTGGCCTACATGAAGGATGTGGATGCGACAGTGCCATGATTGTTAGACGTACCGGTTGTGTGTGACTTCCCTAATGTGTTCCCGGAGGATTTATCCGGTGTGCCACCCGACCGCGAGATCGAGTTCCAGATTGATCGGATACCCGGTACGCAACCTGTTGCTAAGGCGTCGTATCATCTAGCTCCATCTGAGATGAAGGAACTGATGGCTCAGTTGCAAGAGCTATAAGATAAGGGGTTCATTCGACTGAGTATCTCTCGTTGGGGTGCTCTAGTCTTGCTCGTGAAGAAGAAGGACGGTAGTATGCGGATGTGCATCAACTACCAAGTGCTGAACAAGTTGACGGTAAAGAATCGGTACCCGTTATCGAGGAGTGATGACTTGTTCGATCAGCTCAAGGTGCTAGTTGGTTCTCGAGGATAGATCTTTGATCTGGTTGCCATCAATTGAAGGTGAAAAAGCAGGATATTCCTAAGACAGCTTGTCATACGCGCCAGCTGTATTTATGGATTTGGTGAATCGGGTGTCTCAGCCGATGCTGGATAAATCAATGATTGTGTTCCTCGATTTATTCAAAGAGTGAAGAGGAGCATGCCGGTCATATTCGTGAGGTACTAGAGACGCTTAGAAAGGAGAAGCTGTATGCCAAGTTCTCCAAATGCGTGTTCTTGTTGAGCGAAGTTTAGTTTCTGGGTAATGTGGTGATCCCGAAGGGATCATGGTAGACCCGACAAAGGTGGAGGTGGTGATGCAATGGATGTTGGTTTTGTTAGAAGATAAAACAAAGTTTAACCTCTTAAACTTTCTGAAAAATGCAGCGGATATAAGTTTTGTAACATGATTATAAAACTAATTTTTCATGTTCTTATGGTGACATATTTATGTATAAAACAAAACCAAATACAAAGGATCATTATATGTGAATAAGCAAGCTATGAACATATGTAAAAGTGCATAAAATCACAGCTACAATAAATACTACCTTCCAGTAGCTTGATACTAAACCAAAAGGGAGAAGATTGGTGCCCAAAATTCGGCCAAGGCTCCAAGAAAAGGATCCCTCAAGCTTGTATACCCCAAGCTAACTTGCAAACACCTCTTCTTGCTAGGGAGATGACCACCAAAACGTGGAAGGATCCTTCCAAAAGGATGTTCCAGCCGTAACTCAAGCAAGAGTTGAGAGAAAAAGTGTCTAACTCTCTTACTCAAGAATGTGAAAAGTGATAGGATTTTGGAGAGTCCAACACTCTTTCATAAAGAGTGTGTGTTACCAAGGGAAAGAAAAGAACCCCATTGGACCATGGGGTGGCCGAAACCCTTTTGACCAAGGGCTGGGGTTCCCTCCCATTTTAAGTCTTGTTGACACATTAAAGGTTTATGGACCCTCTTGAATTTTAATGTGTGACATGTGCAAGAACCATACTAAGATGTTATATGCACTAATCTTTAATTAAACATTTTAATTAAAGATCACTAACATTACATTATCTTATGTTATTTAAACCCTTTTAAATAACAATGTGATTAATAAAATCCATCAACAAATCATCCTTATGATTTGACCCATTTAACATATAATTATTTAGAAAACCAATTTTCTAAATTTGGTATTTTATTATTTAATTGCACGATCACATCACCAATTAAATAATCGTTTGTGTTTGCAAAGCTTGTTATTGGGTATAACCCGACTTGGATCACAACGTACTAACCGCATCAATATTCTATGTGTCTTGGGCATATACAATCCAACAATGGAAATCTCCAAAGACGCCATCCGAGATCCGTAGTTTCTTGGGTTTGGCATGTTATTATAGGAGATTCATCAATGACTTGTCTAAGATAGCTTCTCCGTTGACCAACTTGACCCGTAAAGTTATGAAATTCGTGTGGGGTCTAGAGCAGGAGAAGGATTTCGAAGAGTTAAAGATGAGGTTGATGCAATCTCAAGTTTTGACGTTACCCAAAGGAAGCGAGGACTTGGTGCTCTATTCGGATGTAACTTATTCGGGGTTGGGTTGCATGTTGATGCAACGGGGGAAAGTTATAGCCTATCCGTCCCGACAATTGAAGATTCATGAGGCTAACTACCCTACCCATGATTTGGATCTAGCGGTTGTGGTCTTCACGTTGAAGATTCGGAGGCACTACTTGTACGGGACGAAGTGCATCATCTTCACCGACCATAAGAGCTTGAAGTACGTCTTCAAGCTGAAGGACCTCAACATGAGGCAAAGGAGATGGTTCGAGCTCATCAAGGATTATGATTGCGAGATCCATTACTATTCGGGGAAGGCCAATGTTGTGGCCGATGCCCTTAGCCGAAAGGAGAGCCCCGAGCCGTTTCGGGTGAAGGCGTATCAGTTAGTTATGACCGCTAATGTGATGAAACAGGTCAAGGAGTTTCAAGATGACGTGCTTAAAGGAGATTGGATTAATTCGGAGCATATAAAGGGTCTAGTCGCAGAATTGTGTGAGAACACTGTTGGTGTTAGAACCCGATCTGGATGGATGTGGGTTCCTTGTGTTGGGGATCTACGGGGAAAGATCATGGATGAGGCCCATAAGACTCGATATTCAATTCATCCCGGTGCCACAAAGATGCATCAGGATATGACAAAAAATTATTGGTGGCCGGGAGTGAAGCGCGATGTGGCGGAGTACGTGAGAAAGTGCCTCACTTGTTTGCAAGTGAAGGCGGAGCATCAGAAACTCTATCGGAAAATCCAACCTTTGGATATACCCATGTGGAAATAGGAGCAGATCACCATGGACTTCATAACAAAGTCTCCGCGCACGGCAAGGGGCTACGATGCCATATGAGTAATAGTCGAGCATTTGACGAAAAGTGCTCACTTTCTGCCGATCCGTGAGACGCACTCATCTGAGCGATTAGAGGACTTTTTTTATCAAGGATATTGTAGCTCGTCATGGTGTACCAGTGTCTATTGTGTTTGACTGTGACACTCGGTTTACATCAAAGTTTTGGAAGAGATTTCACAACGCGATAGGGACGAGGTTACATATCAGTACAACTTACCATTCTCAGACCGATGGTCAGTCAGAATGGACCATTCAGACGCTAGAAGATATGCTTTGGGTATGCGTCATTGATTTTGGTGGAAGTTAGGATGAGCATTTACCGTTAGATGAGTTCTCATATAACAATAGTCATCACGCCAGCATTGGTATGCCTCCTTATGATATGCTATACGGTAGAAGGTGTAGAACACTCGTGTGTTGGGTCGAGATCACGTAGAAAGAGTTGGGAAGCTTGAGGTGATCGAGGCCATGACTGAATAGTTGGGAAAGATCAAGGCCTTTATGAAGGTAACGAAGGATAGACAGAAGTCATATGCCGACAAGAGGCTTATGATGAAAACACTAAACTTCAGTCAAGCATATTGTATATAAAATTTATAAAGAATAATATTCAATATGAACAAGTTATGTTTCTCCAAGGATCTTTTCTAATCTCTCACTAATACAACAAACACTAAACATGGTGCGCAAACCCATGGTTGATGTGTATGATTTCAGTGTATGTGTGTGTGTTTGTGTGTGTGTGTCCTGTGTGTTAGAACGTGCACAAGAAATTGAAAATGCTTGTTTGATTGATAATCGTTCAAAAGCATACAAAGGATTAGGATAGAGTGCTATGTATAGCCTATACACAAAACCTATATACAATTACTATTCCACCCTTATGTAAATGAAAATTACATAAAAAATAATCCTAAGTGACTAAGTCATCCGCTGTAGAATTCAATCATCTGCTGTGGAGAAGTTCATCTGCTGTGTGAACAGTTTGTTCATCCGCTATGATGGACCTGTTCATCCACTTTGGGAACAGTTCATCAGCTGTAGTCATCCGCTGTGAACTTGTTCATCCGATGTGGATGTTATTCATCCACTGTGAGCACTTGGTTCATGCGCTGTGAAGCTTCTTCATCCGCTGTGAAGTTTCTTCATCCGCTGTGGGATAGATACTTCATCCGCTGTAGAATCTTCATCCGCATTGGACTTCCTTCATCCGCATTGATTGACTTGCGTAAAAATTCTTTATCTACAAATCTGAAAAAGAAATTTACATAAATATTAGTGATTGTTATGGATGTTAATGAAGTTAATGTGTTTCTAATGTATGAATTGTATGTTGAAACACATTTGGATGATTGTTTTGATAATGGCAAGCATTATACTTTCTTGCATTAACTCTTAATGCACTTTGTTGAGTCCAACAGTACTCCCCCTAAGTATGATGTTGCCATAGGTTTGATGATTGTTTTGTTTGTTAACTATCTGTGTATGTTGATTTCGTTTTTGTTTGATATACAGAGTCCAACAGTACTCCCCCTAAACATTATGTACATTTTGTTTTCCGTTTTGTGTTAATGATGTTGATGTGTGTGTTACTTTTTGTTGTTATGCATGATTGATTGTTTGTTATTAATGATTGACTATTCTTGTGTATATCAATTGATTACAAGTGTATCACTTGTCTGTATTGATTAATTGATTGTTTATAAGATTGCACAAGTGTAATCTTACCTGTATAATTGTTTGACTTGTTTGTTTACAATGTATGATTGATTGTTTAACTTGTTTGTTTACAATTTATGATTGATTGTTTGAATGCTTGTTTTGTTTGTTCATGTATATGTTTGATTGGTTAAATGATTCTCATTATAATTACATTTGAGTAATTAAAGTGATTAATTTTGTATGTTTGTTTGTGTATGATTGCAAGTGTTAAATATCAAAAGTAATGTGAATGACTGTGTGTGATACTATAAGTATTGATGTATGAATGTATGTTTGCATGAATGACATGTGTTGTATATCAACAACACATGAATGTATGTTTGCATGAATGTCATGTGTTTATATTCAACAACACATGAAATGTATGATTGAATACATGTATATGTTATCAACCATATGTATGTATGCTTGTATGTTTGACATATGCATAAAATCATATGACATTATGATTGTTTGTTCATAAGAGCATAAGATCTCTTATATGAATGATTGAATGTTTGTATGAATATCATATGTATACTAACCTATGTATGCATGGTTGTATGTTTGAATGATTGTATGATTGAATGATTATATGATTAAATGCTAAAGTAAGAATCATAGAGAAGGTTATGTATTGGTTGTTTGTTTTGCCAGTGATGATAAGAACCCTCTGGAGTGAGATGGTCCTGCTTCTTCTGACAGCTTCTTTGCCTCTTCCATAGCCTTGATAGTGTCTTTAATGTCTTTCTCTATGGCTTGGTCAACTTCAGCTTCCTTCAATTGATCTTTGAGTGCTGTAGTCTTGTATGCATCTCTACAGTTGACTATGTGTTCTATAAAGTATTTCACAACATTCTTTTGATCGTCATATTTGAAATCTATTTTCAAATGAACAAGCTGTTCCATAGTTGACTGATAGAGGATTTGCACATCAATGTTGCTAACCGGTGTGGTTACAACATGATTGCCTTTCAAAATTTCTAAATTGTTGTTTTCAGATATTTTCATTCTTGTGATTCCCTCTATGTGTGTGAGGGGTTGTTGATGTGTTTCCAATCTTTGTTTCAATGAAGCATTAACATACACAGTTCCTAAAATTCTTAGCATGTGAATGAAATAGCAGCAATCTCCTTTACACAACACATTTTCATATGCAGGGAATGTCTTCGTTTTCAGGAATGAGACATAGGATGGATGAAGCAGCTTGATCTCAACTGGATCAAATAGTCTGATGTCTGCTGCTTCTTTTCCTTCAAGTTTCCTTTCCAGCACCACTTCAAAGTGACTTTCATCATAATACCATCTGGTAATAGGATGCTGGTATTGATTGCCATCTATCTTCTTCATTATAAGCTTTAAATTAGATGGCCTTAAAGGGTAACCAACCCTTTCAAGAAGATCAGCATCAATTTCAAAAGAAGCTTCTTCTATGACTTCTTTTTGTTTGCTTGATGAAGCTTGTTCTCTTCTAAGCTTTGAGATGTGAAGTTTATCTTCTCTGTCTGCTTTGGCTTTCATCTCATGATGCTGTCTATTCATGTATGCTCTCAGTATTTGATAGAAATCTGCACCTCTGGGATTGTTAGTGTGATTGACCATCCTTAATTGCATCAGGTCCAATCTGTCTTCATAGCTTAAAGTTCCCAGTTGGGATATGTATGATAAGTACTGAACTATTCCAGATACTCTCTTAATCAGCACAGCATCCTAGATTTCATCATATTTCCATGCCATGATTTTTCTTTCATTGGCATCTGCTGTGAGAGTGATTTTGTCATAGAGCTTGACAAAGTTTGTTTTCTCACCTATCATCTCCCGAACCTCATTGCCTTCAGGACATAGCCTGTGAGGCATGAATTGTCTTGGTTCCTATATCACATGAAGTTCAGGAGGAGCTTGATGATAAATGGATAGAGAAGATGCAGTGTGTCGTCTGAAGACCTGTGGCTTAAGAGCATTTGCTAACATGTTTTTGTATATCTCTTTAGCCATCTCTTTCATTTATGACAGTGTTCTCCCTGCATATGACATGTATGGTACTCTTGTATGACTCAACCAGCTTTTCACCTGGGAGTATGTCATCTTCTCTATCTGTGGATCTTTTGGCAGATTCATCTCGAGTTATTGTTTATCCCTGATTTCTTTATATCTCCTGTATGTTTGCTCTTGTTCGTTTTGCATGACTTCTTGAAAGTCTTTGAGCAAGTCTTTAACCTAGACAGGTTAAGATGAATGAAAGAGGGTTGTTACTATTTTCCTGTATCTAACCGAAATGAGGGTTAGGATACAATATTACTCGATTTTGTAAATTATTTCGTGATAGTATGATTATGTTTGTGCAGGTTTGGTTGTAACTAATACATCAACAAAATAACTTTTGTTATATATAAACCTATGTTCTCACCAACATCTTTGTTGACTTTATTGAGTATGCTTTTTCAGGACAAAATGAGTATTAGTTTTGATTATAGCTTCGAAGTCCATAACGGATGAGGTGAAGTTGTGGAAAGAGTCTGTGTGACCATAACCGTCAACATCATTGACGGGAGTGTGTTTGTGGACGCACACTACCAACCTTATTAAGAAGACATGCTGTAGTTAAAAGTAGTTAGAATTACATCAGATTTAGAAAACTTATGTAATAGATGTAATTCCTCGAATATTAAGAATAAAACATGTCATGTGTTGTTGTTTTATTTAAAAATATTTCTATATATTGCTCTGCTATAATTAATGCACTCTGATAAAGGCTAGTCACACCCGAAATAATCTGTTAATGGTTAGACTCTATAAAAATTATATGATGCTATTGGACTATTGGAAGAAATTCTATAAATTTATGAGGAATTATTGGACAACAGTGAATATTTTGATGAATATTAGGATTATTGTGAAAAATATTATAAACTGTTCTGATTGGACTTGGACTGTGATTTAATTATATGTTGTTATATATTAAAAGTTAACTATAAAAATATAGGAATTTATTAGCTCCAGTATCCATATTTGATGAATTATTGTGATCTTGTGGACTTCATAATAAATAATCTGTTGGGAGATAAATACCATAAAAATTACAAGAAACTCTAAATGAATTAAACAAGTTTCTGTAAAATTTTTGTAATTTTTAGAAGACAGAAGCTATTTTTGAAATATTTTTGTAACTTATAAAGTAAGTTACAATTATTACATAGAAACAACTAAAAAAGGAATTTTGGAGACCTGAAAGTGTTT
>BJCO01738219.1:0-25105 GCA_018326465.1 Flaveria floridana
TTGCTAGGTTATTAGAACACAATGATAATCTAGTAAATGATTTACAACTCTGCACTGAAGCAAATCGTGTTTTAAAACAAAATGAGTGCAGCTTTAAAGAAAAGTTAGAACTTTTAGGGAAACAACTAAGGGAAACCGAGGTTGTTGCCTTAAATCAATCAAATGACATTAAGTTCTACTTAACCACTTTGGAAGAAACTAAAAAGGAAAAAGCAGTTTTGTATGTTGAAGTTGAATCATTAAAACAAAAACTGCACAGTTTAGCAAGTTCCTCTCACATAGTTCAAAACTTAATGAAAGAATGAAATGGTGGGGAAGGTCTAGGTTACAAGGTAGTACCGCCACCACATGTAATCCTTTTGAATAATAAATGTAGACCAATCAATAATAACCCAGTAAAGGATCATGTAGTGTCTACGCCTCTGGTCAGTGATCCAGATTCTACGGGTAAAACTATGAAGTCTGTCACTGAAGAGAAGGCGACTACTTTGATATCTAAAGATAAGATGTCTGTGAGGATTTGGATGATAAAATTAAAAGGGTTAACTTAGGGTCAGGTTCAAAAACGTCTATTTCAGAACCTAAACAGTCTAAGTCAATGAACCCTAAACGTGTAAGTCATCAAAATCAAAATAAAATGAAAGCAAAAGATGTTCAAAATATCAAAACAATTAAGTTTGTTAAAGAAGGTGAAACATATAAAAAGGAAGAGAAACTACCCAGCTCCATACCAAACTCAATCCCACATCAACACTTTCCTCATACTCTCGAAGGGAGATCGTGCTACAGTTGTGGAAAGCGAGGACATATTTCTCCAAATTGTCCTTACTATCAGACACCTAAAAAGAAAATTGAACTTTTTGATGATGAAAAACCAGGATTTTCTAAAATCAGATCTAATACTACTCCAAAACACCGAAGTCAACACAGACACGCTAAAAGCTAAGTTGTGCCACCTAAGGTTAAATCTAGGATTATTAGTGAATCGAAAGTTCAAACCATAAGCCAGTCGTCTATTTACAAGAAACAGGCCTTACACAAAACTAGTTTATGGAAGGAAAAAATCAAGTAATGTGTTTGATAGTGAAGACAAGAAAAAGAAAGATGTGCTCTCATGCTCTGAACATCAGTGGGTTGAGTTCATGATGTGTGAAACCTCTGGGACACCCAAGCCAGTTAAGGCTTGGGTCCCAAACCTGAACTAATCATTTCTTTTGTATGTGCAGGGCGTCTGCTATAGCGCTATCACTAATACCTAGATTATTGATAGTGGGGCTTCCAGGCACATGACCGGGAATTCGTCCCTCCTTTTCAACATCAAGCAAATTAACGGGGGACACTTATCATTCACTGGGAATAAAGGAGGTTACATCACCGCACAAGGCGAAGTGGGAAACGAGAAAGTGAAGTTTGACAAGGTCAACTACGTTCAGCAATTGCAAAACAACTTGCTTTTTGTCTCCCAAATCAGTGATAAGGGATTTAAGGTTGCATTTGACAACAAGAAGTGCTACATATTGAAGAAAGAGTATGTCATCCAGGAGGAGCACGTTATAATGTCGGCTTCAAGATATAACGACCTGTATGTCTTGGACCTATCAAAATCCTCCACAACTGAGTCTACTGCTCAGTGCTTCTTGTTAAAAGCAATAGAAAGAGATTTAGTTTCCTGGCACAGGAGAATGGGACACATCAATCCCAGGAAGATGAATCAATTGGTTCAGAATGATCTAGTGGATGGAGTTACTGTCAAGAACTTCCAGCTTCCAGACTTATGCATAGCATACAAGAAAGGGAAACAGACAAAGAAGTCTCACAAGTCAAAGAAAGTTAATTCTATCGATATTTCTCTCGAGCTTCTACATATGGATCTGTTTGGGCCAGTCAGTACAAAGAGCATAGCTGGGGATTGGTATTGCTTTATGGTGACAGATGATTACTCAAGATTCTCCTGGGTGATGTTTCTGAAAGCAAAGTTAGATAGATTTGAATCCTTCAAACATCTAGTTACCATATTGGAATCACTCTACAAGCTGAAAATCAGGAAAATATGTTCAGACAACGGGACAAAATTCAATAATCAGTGGATGGAGGCATTCTATCATGAGAAAGGGATTGTTCATCAATTCACTTCCGCCTACACTCCACAGATGAATGGCAATACTGAACAGAAGAATAGGAGCTTGATAGAAACAGCAAGGACAATGCTAGCTAACTCAAAACTGCCAGTTCAATTCTGGAAGGAGGCAGTGGCCAATGCATGTTACACTCTAAATCGGGTCTTGGTAGTCAAACGTCATGGAAAAACTTGTTATGAGTTACTCTAACAACGTAAACCCAATTTAGAGCATCTGGAACCATTTGGTACACCCTGCATGGTGCTAAAGAAGAATCAGACTGGGAAGTTCTGCGAGAAGGTAGAAGAAGGTATCTTCCTTGGATACAGTATACTAGAGAAAAGGGTTTATAATAACTAAACTGGTCAGGTAGAAGTGTGGTGCAATGTTGATGTACATAGATACACCACCCCTGCGGGAAAGGACTTTCCTTTTTCTTCGACTATCATGGATTTTTTAAATCCTTCATTATACCTCCTTCCCATTCAGATGATGAGTTAGCTGCTCGAATGATGTACGATGTTCTGAACACTCCTATATGAGACTCGACATCATAGGCTTCATTAGAAGATACTTCTAGCCCTTCAGGGGGAGAGCTTGAGGTAAGTGATTCTTCCTCCGATGATGAGGCCGTTGAAACTGAGAGTGCAAACCAGGAGAAGCAGGTTCCCACTACCAAAAGTACACCAACATCTAATCATGATGCAACTGGAACTTCTAACCCCATACTCCAACAGTTTAGAATCTAGATAATGAAGTAGCAGTACCCACCACTCGTGGAACTGGAGTTAATGTGCATCATCCCCTAGACAACATCATCAGGGATATTCTATCGGGAGTTCAGACAAGAAATCGGCTATACTCAGCTGATTATGTGGTAGTCATGGAAAAGGGATATCTACATGATGGTGCTTATCGATGTTTCATGTCTCAAGTTGAGAAAGTTGAGCCAAACTATGTAAGCCAGGCTTTAAAAGATGAGGCATGGGTAAGTGATATGCAAGAAGAATTCCTTCAGTTCAAAAAGTTAGGAGTTTGGACTCTTGTGGACAGACCAAAAGGTGCAAAGGTGATTGGCATTAAATGGGTTCTTCAGTGTAAGAAGGATGACCAAGGGGTCATAATCAGAAACAAGGCTAGGCTTGTAGTTCAAGGGTCCAGGCAAGTAGAAGGAGTTAACTACAATGAAGTTTTTGCACCTGTGGCAAGGATAGAAACAATTAGAATCTTCCTAGTCTATGCATCATTTATGCAGATTAAAGTCTATCAACTGGATGTGAAAAGTGCATTCCTTCATGGTGAACACCGTGAAACATTGTTAATCAAGGATAAGGATGGTGATTTACTACTGGTGCAGATATACATGGATGACATAATCTTTGGTTCCAAGAACAAAGCATTATGTAAAGAATTCGAGTATGTGATGAAAGCTGAGTTTGAAATGAGTGCCATGGGAGAGATGAAGTTCTTTCTCGGTTTACACGTAGATCAGACACCAAATGGAATCTTCCTGCATCATACCAAATATGTTTGAGATATCCTAATTCGGTTCGACATGGCGAAGGCAACGGTTGCAGGTACTCTACTTGCCACGAACCATGATGTGGCACCCGATGAAAATGGTGATCTGGTTCATGCCACTATGTATCGAGGAATGATCGGATCTCTCCTGTACCTTACAGCTTCTAGTCCTGATATTATGTACGCCACGTGTCTCTGTTCCAGATATCATGTAAAACCTAAAGTGAATCATCTAATTGGGGTAAAAAGGATATTTTGTTATCTGAAGGGTACTCCAACACTTGCATTATGGTATCCTCATGATGATGACTTTGAGCTTTCAACGTAGAGTGACTCGGATTACGGTGGTTGCAAGATGAATTACAAGTCAACATCAGCGAGATGTCAGTTCTTTGGAAGATGATTAGTCACCTGGCAGTGTAAGAAGCAGATGTTGGTTGCTCTATCGACATGTGAAGCCGGATACGTTGCCGCTGCAAGTTGCTGTTCATAAATCATCTGGATTCAACAGCAAATGCGAGACTATGGTTTGCAACTTTCTAACACCCCTATTTTTGTTGATAATTCTACTGCTATTGCTGTCACTAAAAATCCGTCCAACATCCCAAAACTAAACAAATCGGTATTAAATATCACTTCATACGTGACTGTTTTGAAAATCAATTAATCGATGTCATTAAAATAAACACGGATTTCCAACGCGCCGACCTCTACACAAAAGCTTTTATTAACCTCGATTTCAGTATCTATTAGAGGTCAATGTCGTTAAAAAGAAAGACGATGTGATTCCAAATGAATCAAGTTCATAGTCCAACTCTATGTTTTATTTTTTATTTTTCTTTATTTTCTTTTGTCTTTTCTGTCTTTAGAAATTCAAAAAACACAAAAATATTTTCGGTTTTAGAATTTTAGGGGGAGAATAGGTTTAATTTCAGTAGTCCGACTCTATGTTTTATTTTTATTTAAATTACACAAAAAAAGAGAAAAAAAGAAAAAAACGAGGGCGGGTAGATAAGCTGAAAAGCAAAGACATCACATCTGTGAAATCGATTCAACTTAATGGAAAATGATAGTACACAGGCATCGAATTGTTTGGAACACAAAATATCTAACATGTTCTAAAATGCTATATTCAAAGTTACAGAAATTTATAAGTCTAAGAAGTTAATGCCTAATGAGTGGAAATATGATAGTAAGCTAGTCTGCTACTGTAGTTACACACAAAAAGTAGATCTAGGGACTACTAGTCTATTATATGATGTGTCGGTAGATTCAACACACTATACAAGTAGACTTCATTGGTGAACAACTTTAAATCTAAATCGTTCAACAAGCTGTGGGTTTCCATCTTATCTCTGGTTAACACAATCAACGTATTTCCAATAAGGGGTGAAGAGCAAAATGAACGCCATAAATGTGTGCGGACGACCATAAAAATGAGCTAAATAAAAAAATGTGAAACACAATCAAGTTAATGACAATTGTCGTTGGTGCGTTATATGTAAAATAAAATTGCTCTAAAAAGAAGATAGGTTGTGTGCCTCTATACTGTGCGATGGCACTGACCTGAGGATAAAGACTATCTAAATATTCTAGAATTCATTATTGTTTGCTCCTCTCTACTATGCGATGGCACTGGCCTGAGGCTTGGCATCTCTTTGAAAGCTCTTAGAATAATTTCTTCTTGTCAATACCCTTAGACCGCTCAAAAATCTCCTGAGGAAAGTTGATTACCATGTAAGTGTGGGATCCACAAATGCTTGTTGAAATAATAAATCTAAATAATCACCAATGTATGTCAAAAATCTGTGTATAGATTTAGGTGGACAAAAATACTGACAATCATCGTGGCAGCATTCCCCGATGGTCAAAATCAATGTGTACTACATAATAGCTCTAGCATGATTTCCTATTAGTGCTCATGACTCTTAGATGAAGAAGACTCTAAAATTAGTAAATATAACATTCCTTGTAGTTACACAAATGTAAAAGGTCCCAAATGATTATGTTTATGCCTGTATGATTCCATAAGAGTCTTTCTAGATAAGATGTGAATGATTGATGATGTTTTGCTCTGGGGGAGAAATCTTTTAAGGAAAGTTGAAATATTTTCAACCCATCTCACATGAAAAATGCAAAAAGGTTGTCTTAATTCAGTTTGTTTAAAGTTTTTCATAGTTTTAGTTATGTCTGTATCGAGTCGTCATCGGACTATGTACCAAGAGGAAATCTGCGAATGTCATAAATTGAACCTAACATTAATCTGATAAAAGCATGTTTCTGGAATGTTAAAAGGATCATGTCTGAGGTGATCACAAGGTCTTAAAGTTAAAAGGATCATGTCTAAGGTGATCAAATGGTTTTCATGGAAAAGGATCATGTCTGAGGTGACCAACCAGTTTTGATGAAAAGGATCACATCTGAGGTGATTAGAAGTTTTCAATTAAAAGGATCATGTCTGAGATGATCAATGATCATAATGTCTTATATAAAATTCAAGTTTTGAAAGTTGAGAAAAGTGAAGTCAAACTCATAAGAATAAGCCAATCACACGATTGGATCATAACTATGGACCAATCATACGATTGGACCATAAGTATGGACCAATCGCATGAATGAACCATGAGTATGATCCAGTCACACGAATGGACCATAAGTATGGGGCAAAGTATATGATTGGATCATAAGTATGAACCAATCGTACGACTGGCTGAGGAATTTTAAGTCAGTCGTACGACTGAACCTCAGTCGCACGAATGAATTATGCGAATAGGTCCAGTCACATGACTGAAACACAGATTAGTATAAAAAGGGGCTCAATCGGTCGTAAACACTACTTGACTTCAAAAACTCTCAGAAACCGCCTAAATCCCCAGCCACTCTGCCCAAATTTTTCTAAGTGTGATTACCTCTCCTATTGATTCGCAAACCATACCTGACCTTTTATTATTCATCTACAGGTACTTTGTGAACGAAATCGTGACAAATGAGAAGATTAATCGAACCTAAAATGTCTGAATCTATTGAAACCAAGAACCGGGACAAAAAACCCTAAAATAGAACACTTAAATGGACGTAAACGTTGATTTAAATGACAAAGTGTTATTTCGAATACCTACAAACCTAATGAATCTAAACTCGAAAAGTATTTAAAGGTTTTGACAAATATTCAAATTTTTGGTGTCTAACAGTGCATATGCAAATGGACAGGCTAATGAACTTCAGTCACACGTTTGGGCCAGACGCACGATTCAATGGCATGATTTAATCAACCGGTGACTCAGTCGCACGTCTGACTCAACCGCATGGCATAGCATACGACTAAGGCCCTGTTTGATAGAGCTGGCCCAACGTCTGACCGCTGACTGGCTGACCCGGTCAGCCAGTCAGTGCGTTTGATTCGTCTGACTGGAGCTTCTGACCCGGACTGGAGGACTAACCGAGTCCTCACTTTCTTCCCTTCTGACCCATTCATTCTTCTCTTCTAACCCATTGATCTAACACCCAAAGGAAGGACCGCCCTTCCCTGCCTCCCGCTACCGCCCTTCCCTGCCTCCCGCGGCCACCCCCACACAATCCGGTACCAAAATTCCACCACCGCCACCGCCGCCACCAAATATGGAGACGGATAGTGCTACAGAGGTGGCTAAAATGATGAGTGAATCTAGCAGTTTGTTGACGGTGGATTGGGGCGACGGCGAGTGGTGGCCGAAAACGGAAGGCGGAGACGATGCAGGCGGTGTGGAGGTTCCGACGAGTGAAGGTTCTAGAAAGAGAGAGTGTGGAGATTTGGGGGCGATTGGGGGATTGGGATTGGTGATGGAGAAAGAGAGGGGGTGTTGGGGAAGAGATGTATGTGGAGAAGATGTTGGGGAAGGGATGAATATGAGGGATGCCTTGTTTTTATTTGATTTTGATGACTTCAATTTTTAATATTTTATATTTTAAATGTAACCAATTTGGTGAATCGATTTGGTGGTGGTTCGGTGGATTGCGGTGGTGGTTCGGTGGATTGTGGTGGTGGTTCGGTGGATTGCGGTGGTGGTTCGGTGGATTGCCGTGGTGGTGGTGTGAATCGATTTGGTCAGACGCATACCGAATCAAACAACCAAGTTTCAGTCAGACGCATACCCAGTCAGAACTTCTAACTGGGTCAGCTTCTGACTCAGTCAGATCTTACCCAGTCTGTTTTATCAAACAGCCCCTAAGTCAGAGCTCAATCGCACGACTAAGTTCAGTCGCATAGTTCAATCGTATGATTGAACCAGTTGGTCATAATCTGTTCAAATTCAGTTGTTCTTTCTTATGAACGGATCTAACTTATTTGCTACTTATATTGAAACAATATGGCTGAGAGATGGACGATGAGCACCAAGCACAACATCTGTGCTCATCTAGATGCTACATACCGGAACGCTTCTGAGTTTGCCGGGATCATTGCCTTTCTGCGTAGATCCAGGATACAAGGCCATCTCTACTTCATGCACACCATACAGGTCTATTCAGCAGTCATTCTGGGAGAATGCCACTGTCGACCGATCAGTTGAGCCTTACCATATCCGGAGTTCTGTCTTCGGACAAGACATAGAGATCGAGAAGACGACTTGCGCAGGGTCTTGGATCTAGGTGAGGACGAAACCAACCTAACCAAGCTGCATCCCCTGACTGTTCAGGGTTGTTTTCTAAGGATCAAGCACGCTGGAGACATCAATGCTGGCGTGCTAAACAAGAGCAACATGTGCCCCAGTTATGTATTTGGCACATGTGATCCTTAAGTGCATTTCCTCCAGGCGTGGAGGATTTGATAAGATGTCTGACAAAATCCAGAGTGCATACGTTACAATGGTACTGAACCACCAGTTCAGTTTCTCTCGTATGTTCTTTACATATCTGATAGAGAATATAGAGGCAAAGGGCAAGGAAGGCTTATGTATGTATCCGAGATTCTTATTGATGATTATAGATGAGAAGCTTCCTGAGTTGCCTAAGGAGAAGGACGGCACTATGTATTTAGAGGTGATGGATGACAGCATGTTGGGTCAGATGAAGGTATACCGGGGGAAGCAGGTGAAGCCCTCGGTAAGGAGACTTTTTGGCCATCTGGCCAACGAGGATTACGTGGCGCCAGCTCGAAAGAAGTGGCGTCACGATGACAGTGATTCCGATGTCGAGCCCATCATGGTTCCTGCTGACGATGATGATAATCATGATGATGATGATGATGACCATGATGATGGTTAGGGTGGTGGAGACGCAGGCTCCAATCAAACACGGGCCACAGACACATCTACTAGATCTCCACCACCTCCAGACAGTAGTTCATCTACTCCTGGAGGATCTGAGCAGGCTACCATCCACCGGGACTTCCTGGTTGACAAAGAAGAAGAGGAGTCAGATGAGGATCCTGTGACAAGGACAGTAGGTAGTCGAGTCATGGCTACCGAAAGGGGCAAAGAGGCTGTTAGAGGATGCCAGGCTGGTTCTGAAGGTGGTGATGCTGATGTCACTGATCCCACTTATACACCCGAATAACCTATTAGCCCAGGGGGAGCCCAGATTGCCAAGGGCTCGAGGAGAAAGAGAATGGCCTAGCCTCACAGCAAGAAGGGCAAGAGGCGTAGGATTGTATTGATTACTTCCACCACTCCTACCACCACGACTGCCACCACCACTGCCACCACCATAGCCACCACTACAGCCACCACTACAGTCACCACTACAACCACCACCACTACCACCACTACTGCCACCACTACACCCACCACCACACCCACCACCACACCTACCATACCCATATCAGTTTCACTACACCCACTTTCATCCCTACTCCTATATACACCACATCCACCACCACACCTACTATACCCAACCAGGCCCTTCCATCTCATTTACACCTCCATAGGGATCTTCTCTACCCACTGTTAGGTTAGAGGAGCAGCTGGCTAGCCTCAATAGTCTGGTGCTCAAGCTACTCACGACAGATGATCTAAATGCTAACCAGATGAATCAGTTGATGGCAGTCAATGCTGCTCAGGGCAAACAGATAGCCCAGCTGACAGAGAGGGACGCTACTCACGAGAGAGCGTTGGCTAGAGCTCACTGTGCCCTTACTACACAGAATAAGCTACTGATAGCATCGGTCAAGAGGATTGATGAGGTGGAGAAGAAAAACAAGAAGTTGATGCCCTGGAAGATAAGGGGTGATGGTGATGATGGAGATGATCATGATGATGATTCTTCTGATGATGAATCGGATGATCATGATGATGAGGTTGAAGCAAAAGGAAGTAGGAAAGATAAGGAAGGAGATGATAATAATGAGCATGATCAGGAAGGTGATGCATCTGCATCAGCATCAAATCCATCTGCTCGGGAGAGGCGCACGAAGCGTAATCAAGATCAACGACCCTTTTCTTCAGCTCCTCAAGCTGAAGAGACGCCCGATCAAAGCAAAAGTAATGATTAGATGTTTTTGTATTTACAACTTTTGTACTTGAATTATGTATTACATTAATGTAATTAATGATTTGTAATGTTTAAGTATCTTGATTAATGAATTACGTTTTATGTGTTGAATGTTTAATCAAACAGATGAAGCTCCATAGACAGATGACTATGACGTCGCCCCCTACAGCAAATCAAGACTCAGCTCACTATGATTCTTGATTTGCAAGGGATCGTAAGACGATCTGTGAGCTACACTCCTGAGGAAGGAGAAATCATCCACGACCTAACTGACGAGCAGCTCGCAGACATGTTCAGATTAAATCTGGACAAGCTCGTCAAAGACACTCCTGAGGTCGATGTTATTAGTGATGAAGAGCTTCATAGCGTGTATGAGATTGAGATAGAGGATATTACATCAGAGTATTATCCAGAGTACATTGACCATAAGGGTAATGTTATCCCCAATCTGGGTAAAAGATTTGCCAGTGATACTTTTGGAACTCTTGATACGAAAGAGAAAGAGAAAGAAAAGGAGGAAGACAAAGCCTATGCTTCAAACGCTGATGTTGAGTTAAAGAAGGCTGAATGGGCAGCTTGTTTGAAGGAGATGAGAGCCCAACGAGAACCTCCAATGCCAAACGACTACACCAAACTATACCGAGTAAAGAAGAATCAGAAGGGGTCGGGCAAGATCATAAGTTGGGCATATTTTGAAGACTTGGATGTATATGCTGTCAAGAGGGAAAAGGGGATTGAGTACTTTAGATATCCTCATGATCTGAAGACTCTTCCCGGTTTTGAGCTGAACAGGCTAGCCTGTTTAGATCTTTTGTACGCCAACTCAAGGAAGATGTCGGGTTGGTTCAAGACAGCACTCAAGAAGGAATACCACACCAGATCGGTCAACTTCAGGCCTCAACAACCTAAGAGATTCATACATAAGACCGAAGTTGATCCTATCTCTGGAAAGCCGAAAGTAGTGCTGAAGTGGAGTCTCTCTCGCACAATGTCCAAGATCCCACTACGGGAGATGCCTCAGGACTTCACCCCACACTTCAAATGGTGGTTTATGACTGGCGGATGGGAGAAGCAGTCATAGTTTTGCATAAAGTGGGCAAAATCGATACTATCAAGGTATTTGACCTGATGTGGCTAACTAACTTGTCGGCTGAAGATGTGTATACTCTCTACAAGTGGCCACTGTTCTATGAATCACAAGACATTGTACAAGCTTTACAATTCCAACATGTCATACGGCTCTGCTTCGCGTTTCAGATTCACGCGGGAGTCACAAGAGAAGAGAAGTAGAAGAAGTTTCAAGAGCACGTGAAGAATGTTAGACATTAGGCTAAACTAGGCCACAGGGGGAGTTCATTGATACATCATTATGTACCTAGTTTATGATCTTAAATATAAAGTCTTTCATGTCTTACACTGATGTAATCTGATGTAATGTGATGATTCAACGATATATGAAATGCATTTTGATATTTATTTGTGATTGATTATATCACATTATCATTTTATTCAATGTGATTCACATGTATGAACTTAATATGTAGGTTTGAGGTTGTTTTACATAGTTCTAAGTCAATAAGAACTTAGAAATGTGTTCAACTTAGTCATGTGGTTATTCATGCTAATGGACCATACTTATGGCACATACGCATGAATGAACCATACTTATGGACCAGTCGCACGACTGAGCCAGGTGACTAGATCAGTCGTATGATTGAGACTTAAGATTGATTCAGTCGCACGACTGAACCTTCAGTCGTGCTTATGAGTCAACCGCATGAGTCAGTCGCACGACTGAACCTTGCTAATGGTTCAATCGTACGAATGAACACTGAAAACCTATAAATACTACATAATTCATGGAAAAATATAACACTTCGAATACTTTCATACCCTAGCCGTCCAGAGCGGTCTAAGTCGCCAATCCAAGTTCATAGTTCGTTCATGATCGATTCCAACTCGTTCTTAACGTTTGTTTCATAGTTAGATCGATCAGGTTGTTCGTTCTCACTGATTAGATCACCAATCAAATGGAATTACGTGCTATTTGATCTGGTCTCACGTAGAATCCGTTAGTACTCTATACGTACACAGTCCTAACAATTACATATGATGCCCCTAGGCAGATTTGACATAGTACTAGGGATGGATTGGTTAGCAACCTATGAGACAAACATCGTGTGTCACAAGAAGATGTTTCGATTGATAGCGCCCGATGGGAGTTCGGTAATGGTTTACGGTGATCGTGTCACTATGGTTCCAAAGGTGATTTCGATGATGGCGGCGGAAAGGTGCGTGATACGTGGATGTAGTGCCTATCTGGCCTATGTGAAGTATGTGGACGCGTCGGTACCACAATTGTTTGACGTACTAGTGGTGTGCGATTTCCCAGACTTGTTTCCAGAAGACTTACCAGGTGTGCCATCGGATCATGAGATTGAGTTTCAGATTGATCTGATACCCGTTGCCAGGGCACCATATCGATTAACTCCGTCTGAGATGAAGGTACTAATGACTCAACTACAGGAGTTAATGGATAAAGGGTTCATTCGACCGAGTATCTCTTCATGGGGTGCTCCGGTCTTATTTATGAAGAAGAAAGACGGTAGGGTGAGGATGTGTATAGACTACCGGGAGTTAAACAAGTTGACAGTGAAGAATCGGTATCCACCATCAGTTGAAGGTGAAGGAGCGGGAAATTCCTAAGACAACTTTTCGCACGCGTTACGAACACTACGAGTTTCTCGTTATGTCTTTCGGTTTGACAAACGCGCCAGCTGGCTTTATGGATTTAATGAACCGAGTGTGTCAGCCAATGTTAGATAAATCAGTGATTGTATTTATTGATGATATCCTGATTTATTCAAAGAGCAAGGAAGGACATGCCGGCCACATACGTGAAGTATTGGAGACACTTAGAAGAGAAAAGTTGTATGCTAAATTCTCTAAGTGTGCTTTTTGGTTACGCGAGGTGTAATTTTTGGGTCACGTAGTAAATGCTGAAGGAATAATGGTGGACCCAGCAAAGGTTGAGGCGGTGATGCAATGGAAGTCTCCAAAGACGCCATTCGAGATTCGTAGTTTCTTGGGTTTGGCGGGCTACTACAGAAGATTTATTCAAGACGTTTCCAAGATAGCCTCACCTTTGACTAAATTGACCCGCAAGGATGTGAAATTTGTGTGGGGTCAAGAACAGGAGGGTGCTTTCAAGGAGTTAAAGACGAGATTGACTCAATCCCCTATCTTGACATTACTCGAAGGGAGTGAAGACTTAGTAGGATATTCGGATGCTTCTTATTCGGGGCTAGGTTGCGTGTTAATGCAACATGGAAGGGTAATAGCCTACGCATCCCGACAGCTGAAAACCCACAAAATCAATTATCCCACCCATGATTTAGAGTTAGCGGCTGTGGTTTTGGCGTTAAAGATTTGGAGGCACTACATATATAGGAGAAAGTGCACTATTTTCACCGACCATAAGATCTTGAAGTACTTCTTCAAGCAAAAGGATCTCAACATGAGACAAAGGAGATGGTTAGAGCTCATCAAAGATTGTGAGTGTGAGATCTAATACCATTCAGGTAAGGCCAATGTGGAGGCCGATGCCCTTAGCCGAAAAGAGAGACCCGAGCCGATTCGGGTGAATGCTTATCAGTTGGTTGTGACAGCTGATGTGATGACCCAAGTGAAAGACTTTCAAGATGAGGTGTTGAAAGAAGATCACTTAAATTCCAAGCGAATGAAGGGTCTAGTTGCAGAATTGGGTGAAAACACTCTTGGTGTTAAAACCAAAATGTTCGGATGTGGATTCCCTGATATGGAAATCTAAGGGGACGATTATGGGTGAGGCTCATAAGACTCGATACTCGATTCATCCCGGTGCCACGAAGATGCATCAGGATATGAAGAAAGATTATTTATGGCAGGGAATGAAACGTCATGTAGTGAAGTATGTGAGTAAGTGCCTTACTTGTTTACAAGTAAAGGCTGAGCATCAAAAACCATACAGGAAGACCCAACCATTGGATATACCCGAATGGAAGTGGAAACACATCACCATGGACTTCATCATGAAGTTACCTCATACGGAAAAAGGGTACGATGCCATTTGGGTGATTGTTGATCGGCTGACGAAGACTGCTCACTTCCTACCGATGCGCAAGACATATTCATCCAAGAGATTGGTGGATTTGTTCATTAAAGAGATTTTAGCTCGTCATGGTGTGCTGGTGTATTTCGTGTCGGATCGTGATACCCGATTCACGTCGACGTTTTGGAAGAGATTACATGATACGATGGGGACGAGACTACACATTAGTATGGCTTATCATCCTCAGACGGATGGTCAGTCTGAGCGGACAATTTAGACGGTCGAGGATATGCTTCGAGCATGCGTGATTGATTTTGGAGGAAGTTGGGATGATCACTTACTGTTAGCAGAATTCTCATATAACAACAGTTATCATACCAGTACTGGTATACCCCCATATGAGATGGTACACGGTATGTGTTGGGGTGACATCAGGAAGAAAGAATTAGAAAGCCTTGAGGCGATCGAGGTTACAACTAAAAATTTAGAAAAGATCAAGGGTTTCATGAAAGCGACAAAAGATAGACAAAAGTCGTACGCTGACAAGAGGCGTAGACCGATTGAATTCAAGGTAGGCGATCGAATTATGTTGAAGGTCTCACCATGGAAAGTGATTATCTGGTTTAGGAAGGGAGGTAAGCTAAGCCCGAGGTATATAGGACCTTTCCAAATCACCGTACGAGTAGGAGAGGCGGCCTATCGATTAGAATTGCTTGATGAGTTAAGTGGATTACATCCGACATTCCATGTATCTCATCTAAGGAAGTGCTTAGCTAATGAAGATATGATTGTACCAATGGATGATATCGAAATGGATGAACAGCTCAATTACATAGAACAACCAGTGGCAATCATTGATGGAAAAGAGAAGAGGTTGAGGAATAATGTGGTTCCGCTGGTACGTGTATAGTGGAAACACAGAAGGGGTTTGGAGTCTATGTGGGAGACTGAAGAAGAGATGAGACAGCATTACCCATAGTTATTCGAAGAATGACGAATTTCGGGGACGAAACCTATTTAAGGGGGTGGACATGTAACACCCAGAAATTTTGTCATTTAAAAGAAAGAAAAGAAATGAGAAAAAGAGATAAGAAAAATAGGAAAGAAAAAGGAAAGTATCTTGAAAGAAAAGAAAAGGAAATATGGAAGGGGATAAAGTGTAAATAAGTACAAAACTCATTATTTTAATATATTGGGAGTATGGTCGCCCATATTAGTACATACATCTGCTGCTTTTCGACCAACAAAGGAAGAAGAAGAAGAAGAAAAGCAGATTTTTTGGTTCTAGAGAGAGAAAGCAGCTAAACTCGGTCATGGTGTTAGGAACTTTTGAAAAGTTCAAGTTGAAGAGTTAAGATTTGAAAGCAGCTAAGGTGAGCTTTTAGACCCTGTATTTTATATGTTTTTAAAGATTTTGGGGCTGAAAATACATGTATAACACTTTTGAAACTTATGTATGTATGACCGTATGTATTTATGCCTGTATATTAATGTTTTATGGTTGTGCATACTTAGTTAAGACTTAGAATGGTATTGAAAAGCTTAGAACATGTTATGATTGTGTTTGGGACTGAAAAATATGTTAGAAAGATGTAAGTTGATGGTCATGCACCCAAACAGGGCCCATGCGCCTACTATTTTTCCTTACAAAAGTTTTAAGTAAGGTCATACGCCCAAAAAATAGTCCATGCGCCTCGAAATGCCTTAGAAGCTTCTAAGTGAAAGCTAATGTGCCTGAACAGTAGTTCATGTTCCAAAGTTTTAAAGAAATTCCTAAGTATAGGGTGATGCGCATACACACTGCCCATGCGCCTAAGGGCTCATACGCCTAAGGGCTCATGCGCCTAAGGGCTCATGCGCCTAAGTGTTGAAATAGTTAAGTATAGGCTCATGCGCCTGCATAGTGGAAAAACGCCCAACTAGTCTTCATACGCCCAAATAGTGCCCATGCGTCCAAACACTTAGAAAATTTTCTGAACTTTTGAAAAAAACAAAATTTTTGGGTTTGACCCTAGTTTGACTTATGGACTATTTTGGTCTATTTTAAGCATGAATAGGTAAGGTTCTATGAATAGAATATGCATGATGTTATGATGAATGTATTATATGCATATGAGTATGAAATGTTATCTCTTAATGATTTTCAAAATGCATATATTATATTATGACTTTACGTATTATATATGTTAAGTATTATGTTATGACTTTACGTAGTATGATGAATGAATGAATGAATGAACGTAAAGTATAACGTAACAAAGTGAAAGATAACAAAGATGAAAATTGAAATGTAATGAAAGAATGATAAGGCTTGCAAGCATAATAGAAGGATGATCATAACTCATGAGAGTTGTCAGCTCAACTGTGTGTTTCATAGCTTGCGATTTTGGCTAACCCATGAGGGTTCAAACACAGGGGACCAGTCTTGGTGACTTATGCATAGTACAGAATAGGATCCTTGTCATTCAACCCCGGAAATAATGAGGCTTTGTACCCGGAATAGTGGCTTCGGCCCACGGGCTTTGTGCCAAATAGTGATGAGGCTTTGTGCCCGGAATGGTGGTTTCGGGCCACGAGGGGGGAAAAGCTTGACAAGATCTAGAATTAGTATGAAACAAGTGAAGTGATAAGGTACAGAACAAATGTTAAAGAAAGATAGTGATAAAGTATGAAACGAACGTTAATGAAAGATAATGGTAAAGTATGAAACGAACGAATAAGTGAGACAAGGAATAAAGAATAAGGTTATGCCTTGTTGCATGAACGATGAATACTTATGTATGAAAGTAAAGAAAGTATTTTGAACAGTATTAAGTATTTTAATACTTTAAAACTAGAACTCACTCAGTAACGCTGACTTTTATGCATTTTCAGTTGACAGTTAATTTGCTCAGGATGGCACACGGGGAGGCTACTAGGTGGGGCAAGACTGGCATCCATTCGCGCATGTTATTATTGTTGTTTTCTAAGTCAATTAACAAATGTTTTCTTTTGTAACTTAATAATGTTGTATTGCATAACAACAGTAATTTAGTAATGTGATGAATGGGCTTTTGTTAATGAAATTCCACTGCAATGTTTTATGAAATGTATATTATTAGGTATGTTAGTGCTATGAATGACAAACTGCGAAGTACCCGGGAACGGGGCCTTACACATTCAAACTCGAAGTCGTTCTGGAGAAATAAATACATGCTTGTACTCATGTTTTATTTCTCAAATAGTGCCAAGAATGGTGAAATGGCATTGAAAGAAAACAATTAGGTAGAGGCCATGCAAGACGAGTTGATGCAATTCAAGAAGCTAAATGTTTGGCATCTGTGTGAACTACCAAAGGGTAAGCTGCCAATTGTAAAAAAATGTATATTCAAGAACAAGACGGATGAAAAGGATGTGATTGTCCATAATAAGGCTAGACTTGTTGTACAAGGATTTTATTAGATTGAAGGGCTTGATTATGAAAAAGTACATGCTCTAGTTGCAAGACTTGAAGCTATACGGATATTTCTAGCTTATGCTTCATACAAGAATTTCAAAGTCTATCAGATGGATGTCAAAACTACATTCTTATATGGTGAAATGAAAGAGGAAAGCCTATATCTATCAACCACCAGGATCTTGAGTACATTTACAAGTTAGACAAGTCACTTTATGGCTTATATCAAGCACCTCGTGCTTGGTATACTACTCTTACATAACATTTGCTTGCAAATGGTTATACAAGAGGTGCTATTAATCAAACTCTATTCATAAGGAAGACTAGTGATGATATCATTCTCGTATAAGTTTATGTCAATGATATTATCTTTGGATGTACCAACGATGATATGTGCAAGGAATTTGAAGTTGTGATGAAGAAGAAATTCGAGATGAGTTTTCTCGGAGAGATGACATTCTTCTTGGGCATCCAAGTTAAACAAGATGATAAAGGAATACTGATTCATCAAAAAAAGTATATTCGTACTATTCTTGATAATACAAGTTTCAAGACTCCAAGATAGCACCAACTCCTATGTCTTCTCATCCTACATTGACTCCAGATCTCACGGGAGAAGATGTTGATCACCATATGTATAGATCAATGATCAGATCTCTGATGTATCTTACTACAAGCAGACCGGACATCATGTTCCCTGTTTGTCAGTGTGCACGTTATCAGAGTAATCCAAAAAAATCTCACATGAAAGCTGTCAAGCGGATTTTCAAGTATCTCAAGGTCAACCAACACTTGGTCATTGGTATCCTAAAAACTTTGATTTCAATCTATTTGCTTATACTGATACTAATTATGCAGGCTGTAACTTGGACTAGAAATCAACTACTGGTGGATGTTAATTTCTTGGCAATAGGTTAACTTCATGGCAATGAAAGAAGCAACACACGGTGTCCACTTCCACTTCAGAGGTTGAATATGTGTCTGCATCAAGTTGTTATTCATGTTGATACATCTTGATGTACCTAGTTTATGTTCTCAAATGTAAAAGTCTTTCATGTCTTACACTTATGTAATCAAATGTAATAAAATGATTGAATGATATATGAAATGCATTGTGATGTTTATATGTGATTGATTATGTCATGTTATCTTTATATTGAATGTGTTTCACATGTATGAACATCTTGAACCATGCTAATGGTTTAGTCGTACGAATGAACACTGAAAACCTATAAATACCAAATAATTCGTGGAAAAACATAACACTTCATAATACTTCGTATACTTTCGTACCCTAGCCGTCTAGAGCGTCCCAAGTCGCAAATCCAAGTTCATAGTTAGTTCTTGATCGATTCCAATCTGTTCTTAACGTTCGTTACATCGTTAGATCGATCGGGTAATTCCTTCTCACTGATTGAATCATGAATCAAATAGAATTCCATGCTATTTGATCTGGTTTCACGCAGAATCTGTTAGTACTCCGTACGTACATGGTCCTAACAAGTGGTATCAGACCTTAGGCTCGTGATTTTGCGTGGATTCAATTGGTTTTGGTGTCAAAACTAGCGTTTTTATTCAAAAGATACACTTTTTCGCTTCAAAACTTGTTTTTGACGAGTCTTTGTGTTAAAAGTTTCGAACTTTCCCATATGGCAGATTAGGGTTCATAAAAATTTGTAATTTTGTGTCAAGTGTTCAAAAAATTCAATTTTTCCCGCAGCAGCAGCTTCAGTCGCACGATTAGCCCAATCGCACGACTGAAATCCATTCGCAAAGCTCAATCGCATGAATGGACTCATTCACTCAATTCATTCGCACGGTTGAAGTATTCCATATGGTTGACCTCATTCGTTCTGTTCATTCGCATGATTGAATCCAATCGCACGATTGAAGCCATTCGCATCCTTCAATCACACGGTTGAACCAGTCGGCTTGTCCAATCACATTTAGTTCATCAAGTTTAAAAAAATGGAAGATCAGTTTTCTGCATTTACTGCTGGAAAGGACTCTCGCATCCAGAATCTTCTACTTCTAGAAAGTGAGATCGGGAACCACAATAAACCGCCAAAGCGATTAACTTTGGATGAATACCCACAGAAGAAACAACGGTTTGAAATCTACCTGAATGGAGTTGACTCCAATCTGGGGACGTCTATTGAGACTGGTTATGTGGTACCGGTCAGTGCTAATGGGGTAAAGCTGACTTTAGGAGGAATGAGTGAATCCCAGAAGACTATGCATAATACTGAAAAGAAATCATATGCCTTGTTGACTCAGTCTATACCTAAGGATATATTTCATCAGTTTTCTGAGAAAAAACAGTCAAAGAAATTATGGGAGGCCTTGGAAAAGAGATACAAAGGCAATGCAACTCTGAAAGCCCTGAAGGCAAATGCTCTTAAAAAGGAATTCGACAATTTCTCACCAATTGGAAAAGAGAGCTTGGATGATATCATTGACAGATTCTATCATCTGATGAGTGAGTTGCACACTCATCGCGTGACCACATCCATGGAAGATAAAGTCTCTAGCTTTGTTGATGGTCTGCCAGACAAATGGGATCCATTTGTGTCTAATTTAAGAAAAAACGATATTCTTGCCACTTTAGACATAAATGATTTCATTAGTTAAGGGAGGAAGAGCTACGTCAGAAATACAAGTCAAAGAAAGGATCCTTTGCTCAGAATCCGACACTATACAACTCAGTTCTAACTCCTACTACTTCAGGCGCACCGCTTCAAACGGCATTTGTGTCTAACTCTTCTGCACCTTCCCAAAGCAGCTCATCAAAACCGAAATGTCATGGTCAACTAGCACCCAATACATTGTTCCTGAGGCAAATACTACCATGTTAAAGACCGAGAATCTCGGAAATGTCACCGTGGAAGTTGCTAAAGAACATATGGACCTTCTAGCTGCTGTTGTACAATCTTATGATGGGTTAATTGCTGGTAAGATTGGGAACTGTCATCTTACTGACGAGGACTACGAGCAAGTTGATGAAACTGAGCTGGAACGCATGCATATAATGTGGGCCTTAGCAAGTGCTGTTAGAAGAGCCAAGAAGTTTGTCAAGAAGATGGGGCAAAATTTGGTTGCAACAAAAGACACAACATTTGGATTTGACAAAACCAAAGTCACGTGCTTCAATTGTGGAGAGAAAAGGCACTTCAAAAGGGAGTGCATAAAGCCAAAGAAGACTGGGAATGGAAATCCTTTTCCCACGTTCAATCGTCAAGATAAAGAGAAGGTTGGAGCATCGTCAAGTAAAGATTCTAAAGCTTTGGTTGCTCAAAGTGATGAAGGATAAGACTGGTCTTTCCGATTCGTATCCGAGGGTGAATCCAATGTTGCATTTGTTAATACCTTGGATGATGGATTTATAAGTGAGGGAGACATCATAGCTGGTCATGCTAGTTCAGATATTAAAGAAGCTAGGGATGTCGTTGATCATTTGGTTGAAGAAGATTTAAGTGCTTCAAACTCAAAATCTCAAGTCTCTTAAGAGTCTGACACTGCACTTATGGCTGATTCGTCTAGTTCTACACAGGTATATTCTAAAGACGAATTATTTGATAAGCATGCTTGTTCTGAATGTAATAAATTTAGAGAAAGCATTGATTTAAAGTTTGCTAGGTTATTAGAACACAATGATAATCTAGTAAATGATTTACAACTCTGCACTGAAGCAAATCGTGTATTAAAACAAAATGAGTGCAGCTTCAAAAAAAAGATAGAACTGTTAGGGAAACAACTAAGGGAAACTGAGGTTGTTGCTTTAAATCAATCAAATGATACAAAGTTCTATTTAAACTCTTTAGAAGAAACCAAAAAGGAGAAAGCAGTCTTGCAAGTAGAAGTTGAATCTTTAAAACAAAAACTGCACAGTTTGGCAAGTTCTTCGCACATAGTTCAAAACTTAGTGAAAGAACGAAATGGCGGGGAAGGGCTGGATTATAAAGTAGTACCGCCACCCGATGCTATCCTTTTGAACACTAAATATAGACCAATCAATAATAAACCGGTAAAGGATCATGTGGTGTCTACTCCTCTGGTCAGTGATCCAGATTCTATGGGTAAAACCGTGAAGTCTGTCACTGAACAGAAGAATACTACTTTTGGATAAAAAAATAAGATGCCTGTTGAAGACTTGACTGATAAAGTTGAGAAAGTTAACTTAGGGTCGGGTTCAAAAACATCTATTTCAGAACCTAAACAATCTAAGTCAACAAACCCTAAACCAGCAAGTCATCAAAATTTAAATAAACTGAAAGCAAAAGATGTTGCAAATGTCAAAACAATTAATTTTGTTAAAGAAGGAGAAACATCTAAAAATGAAAAGAAACTACCCAGCCCCCGACCAAACTCAACCCCTCATCAACACTTTCCTTATACTATCAAAGGGAGATCCTGCTACAGTTGTCGAAAATGATGACACATCTCTCCAAATTGTCCTTACTATCAGACACCCAAAAGGAAAATTGAAGTTTTTGATGATGAAAAACCAAGATTTTCTAAAATCAGATCTAATACTCCTTCAAAACACCAAAGTCAACACAGGCAAGCTAAAAGCAAAGCTGTGTCACCTAAGGTTAAATCTAGGATTATTAGTGAACCTAAAGTTCAAACCATAAGCAACTCGTATGTTTACCACAAACAGGCCTTACACAACACCGGTTTATGGAAGGAAAAATCAAGTAATGTGTCTGATAGTGATGACAAGAAAAAGAAAGATGTGTCCTTATCCTCTGAAGGTCAATGGGTTGAGTTCATGATATGTAATACCTCTGGAACACCCAAGCCAGCTAAGGCTTGGGTCCCAAACCTGAACTAATCATTTCCACTGTATGTGCAGGGTGTCCGCTACAGCGCTATCACTAATACCTGGATTATTGATAGTGGGGTGTCCAGGCACATGACCGGGAATTTGTCCCTCCTTTTCAACATCAAGCAAATTAAAGGGGGACACGTATCATGCGCTGGGAACAAAGGAGGTTATATCACCACGCAAGGCGAAGTGGGAAATGAGAAAGTGTAGTTTGACAAGGTCAACTATGTTCAGTAACTACAGAAGAACTTGCTTTCAGTCTCCCAAATATATGATAAGAGATTCAAGTTTGTGTTTGACAACAAGAGATGCTACATACTGAAGAAGGAGTAGTCATCCTGGAGGAGCAAGTTCTAATGTCGGCCTCAAGATACAACGACATGTATGTCTTGTACTTATCAAAAGCCTTCACAACTGAGTCTACTGCTCAGTGCTTCTTGTCAAAAGCAACAGAAAGAGATTCAGTCTCCTGGCATAGGAGAATGGGACACATCAATTCCAGGAAGATGAATCATCTAGTTCAAAACGATCTACTAGATGGAGTTACTATCAAGAATTTCCAGCTCCTAGATTTCTGTGTCGTTTGGAAGAAAGGGAAACAGACCAAGAAGTCTCATAAAGCAAAGAAAGTTAATTCTATCGACATTCCTCTCGAGCTTCTACACATGGATCTGTTTGGCCCAGTGAGCACAAAAGCATAGCCGGGGATTGGCACTGCTTTGTCGTGACGGATGATTACTCAAGATTCTCTTGGGTGATGTTTCTGAAAGTTAAATCAGAGACATTTGAATCATTCAAACATCTTGTTACCACATTGGAGTCTCTCTACAAGCTGAAAGTAAGAAGGATTCGATCACACAATGGGACAGAGTTCAACAATCAGTGGATGGAGGCCTTCTGTCGAGAGAAAGGAATTGTTCATCAGTTTACCTCTACCTACACTCCACAAATGAATCGTGTTGCTGAAAGGAAGAATCGGAGCTTGATAGAGACAACAAGGACTATACTAGCTGATTACAAACTACCAGTTCAATTCTAGAACGAGGCAGTAGCTAATGCATGTTACACTCTAAATCGGGTGTTGGTAGTCAAACGCCATGGAAAAACTTGTTATGAGTTGCTCAAACAATGTAAACCGAATTTAGAGAATCTGGAACCATTTGGTGCAACCTGCATGTTGCTAGAGAAGAATCAGACTGGGAAGTTCTGCGAGAAGACAGAAGAAGGTGTCTTCCTTGGATACAATATATCAGACAAACGGGTTTACAATAACTCAACTGGTCAGGTAGAAGTGTGGTGCAATATTGATGTTCAAAGATACACCACCCCTCCTATGGGAAAAGGGCCTTCCTTTTTCTTCGACTATGATGGATTCATCAAATCCTTCAATCTACCTCCTTCCCATTCTGATGATGACTAAGCTGCACGATTGATGTACGATGTTCTGAATGCTCCCACATTAGACTCGACATCATCAGTTTCATTAGATGATACTTCTAGCCCTTCAGGGGGAGAGCTTGAGGTTAGTGATTCTTCGTCTGATGATAAAGCAGTTGAAACCACAAATGTGGAACAGGAAGAACAGGTTCCTACTACCAAAAGCATTCCAGCCACTGATCATGATGCGGCTGAAACTTCTGAACCACATTCTCTAACAGTTTAGAATCTGGTTACTAAAGTTGAAGTACCCACCACTCCAGGAACTCGAGTTAATGTACATCATCCCCTGGACAACATCATTGGGGATATTCTACCGGATGTTCAAACAAGAAATCAGCTATACTCAGCTGATTATGCTACAGTCATAGAAAAGGGATACTTACACGATGGTTCGTATCGATGCTTTGTTTCTCAAGTTGAGCCAAAGCATGTCAGCGAGGCTCTAAAAGATGAGGCATGGGTAAGTGCTATCCAAGAAGAACTCCTTCAGTTCAATAATTTAGGAGTCTGGACACTTGTGGACAGACCAAAAGGTGCAAAGGTGATTGGCACAAAATGGGTTCTTCGGTGTAAGAAAGACGACCAAGGGGTCATAATCAGGAACAAGGCTCGGCTTGTCGTTCAAGGGTTTAGGCAAGTCGAAGGCATTGACTACAATGAAGTGTTTGAACCTGTGGCAAGGATGGAAGCTATTTGTATCTTCTTAGCCTATGCATCCTACATGCAGATTAAAGTCCATCAATTGGATGTGAAAAGTGCATTCCTTCATGGTAAAATCCGGGAAACAGTGTTCGTCAGTCAACCCGAAGGATTTGAGGATCCTTATCATTAGGATAGAGTTTATAAACTTGACAAGGCTTTGTACGGGCTTCATGAAGCCCCTCGACCCTGGTACGAGAAACTCTCAACTCATCTGCTGAAACATGGTTTTCGCAGAGGGGTCATTGACTGCACATTGTTTATCAAGGAAAATGACGGTGATTTACTACTGGTGCAGATATACGTGAATGACATAATCTTCGGTTCCAAGAATGAAGCATTGTGTAAAGAATTTGAGTCTGTGATGAAAGCTGAGTTTGAAATGAGCGCTATGGGAGAGATGAAGTTCTTTCTCGGTTTACAAGTAGATTAGACACCAAATGGTATCTTCCTGCATCAGACCAAATATGTAGGAGATATTCTTAGTCAGTTTGACATGGAGAATGCAA